>WXYE02249378.1:0-17169 GCA_011319275.2 Echinosphaeria canescens | reverse complement strand
CGGGCCGCCGTTTCGGCTTACACGAGGAGGAAAACGGCTAGCCTTTTTGCGAGTCAAAGATTTCTGTTCGTAGGGAGAGATCTAGGTAGGTAGACAAGGCGGTAGGCAAGCATTATTATGCATTTCAAGTTGTCGACTTGACTTCCAACGCGACTTGGCTCCAAGGGGACACGGAGGGGAAGAAGTCGTTTCGGGCTTGTTATCACGACTAGAAAGAACATTTATCCACCTTGAAAACCCTTATTGTGGCCCTGAACCCCTATTGCGGCCCCTGAACGGCCTCAATGGGGTGGCGCACATGTCTTCGCCGATCTACTGCTTGCCTAGTACAGAGCCGCCCTGGTACAGAGCCGCCTCCAAGATGTGCGGTTAACTGTACAGTACATAAGCGGTAAGGCCGGAGGCACAAGGTCAGCTCGGCAGTTGGCCAAACCATTCTAAAGTCGAATCATGTCCCCTCCCAACTACCATACAGTAAAAATCACAAACAAACATATAGATCCTAGAGTCCGTACACGCTCATTTACTGAACCGGTATACCTTCCATGCCATCCAGGTCCTTACTATGTACTGTACTAACGACTCTACTTCGAGCGAAGCGAGGTCGGGGGTCTGGGGGGGAACCCCCAGAAAAGGAAAAAAGACTAAAAGGTAGATCGGCCTTTTTCTGGGGGTGCCCCCCAGACCCCCGACCTCGCTTCGCTCGAAGATGTTATAGGAATAATACAATCGGGGTCAGTAAAAGAGCGTACACGGACACTGTACGCAGTAAGATAAGCATCGAAGATCGACGATGATGCCATGCTATCTTGACGACAGCACTGACACCAGGCCATGACCGGAAATAGCAACGAGTACCTTGAATACCTAAACGATATGAGAGACAAGATAGCCCGCCCAGCCAAAGCTCGGTTGATAAGCCTCCTGCCCCAATGTATTCAATGCATGCAGATGAGTTATAATATACGTGAATGGTATAGCGATAGGAACCCTTGAAACGCCGTGTCTTGCAATATCCCTCGCAAGAGAACCATGCCCGCCTTCCTCGGTTTGCCTCCCATCCCTCCAATATCTTCGCCTGGGAATTACACATCTTTCCCGGCACAAAGTCCTCCAAATCGTGTGGCTGTGAACACATGTGAATGAAATGAAAAAGTCCCGGCCTAGGTAACCTATGGAAATGCTGGTGTGGTAATGTACCACCTTCCCTTATGCCGTGTATATATAAATGTGAATCATCAATCATCTTGCCCCCAAGCCAGCTCCCCTTCGTCGAGTCGTCACAACTGGGCCAAAGCCGTCAGTCGTAGTAAAATATAAAAACAAAAACGGGTGGCGGTGGAGGGAGCAAAGGGAAAGGCTGAGAGGCAGAGAAAGCACGCGTCTCAGGTCAGTAAAAAGTCGATACCGAGGCACCCTGTTCTTGTGTCCGCTGTTACAGAGTAGCCCGACCATGTATCGGGCCCCAAACGGCCTGACCCGTGCATGATGTATCGAGAGTTGCAACGGACAAACAAAAATCCATAGAGTCGTTGCCGTCACCTAAATCCTTGAGAGCGCAGAATATCTCTCCACTCGTCCGGGAAGGTAGTCGGATCGATCAGAAAGTCATCCATGCTACCGACATGGACCGCATGCGGCAGCTGCTGTAGTTGCTGCTGCTGGCTAGCAGCTTGGTGTTGTGGAAAGGAAAATATGGCGGCGGGACCGAACATGGCGGCTGGGAGCTCCGCCAAGGACGGCTGTTGTCCTGCTAACCCTAGCCTTGCACTGTCTGCGGCAGGACTGTCTCCAAACCCTCCTACCCGTGGGAGATAGGACGGCAAGGCTGGCCGAGGAGGACTCAGCACCTGGCCCTCGATGTCGTGATACAAGTTTGGTATGTAGAATTGCATCGTATCCGGGGAGTTCGGCGTCTGCACCTGACCCGTCGTCGTCGTCGTCGTCGTCGTCGTCGCCGCCGCCGCTGCTGCTGCTGCTGCACACGACCGGCCCGGAGATGTGGTGGTAGTCGCCAGTCCTGCTTTTTCTGTGCCTGGCATCGAGAAGGGAGCTGGTGGAATTGGAATGGCGGCATCCGCAAGCGGCTGGGTTGGGTAGGCGAACGGGTCGTCGGGGGGGAACATGGCGGCATCGACGGTCTCGTATAGGGGATTAGTAGAGCTATCCGGTGTCTGCAGATAGAATCCCCCATGCGATTGGTGGCCCCGGGATTGCAAGTGCAGACGAGGTGTCATTGATGGAGCAGAACTCGCAGTTCCGTAGGATGCGGAAGACTCTGGACTCGTTTCCGCTGAGACGGCCTCGAAAGGCACAAGGTTGCGGAGCTGTGTTGAAAAGGCATCCCCTGATGCCACAGGTGCCCATTGCGGCTGCGATTGCGATTCCGGTTGCGACTGCGGCTGCGGCTGCGGAGTCTGCTGTTGGTGCTGTCGCAGAAGCCACTGCTTTCCCATTGCATCCCAAGAAACGCTGTGCGACAAGGTGGGCACCTCGCTTGTGACGGAACCGGACTGTGGTCGTGGTTCCTCGGTTCGGCGCTGTGGTCGTGGTTCCTCGGTTCGACGCTGTGATGGTCCTTCGCCGGCTGAATACGCCGGGAGAGAGGTGCTTGGTGCCGGCCGGCGCGTTCCAGGGGCTGAGCGCTTCTTGTTCGGTGCTGGTGAGGTCTGGCTCTTTCTCAATCGTTCGGGAAGTTGTTCAAACAGGCTCTGCAGTGTTGTGTGTTCCGATTAGCACCTGCCGTACGCACCTGGCCCGTTCACTCACCACACACCACACACCACACACCACACACCACACACCACAAACCACAACTCCTCTTGAAGAGGTCTGAAGAGGGAGAGAATTGGGTCCCGCAGATGTAGTAGACTCACGTTCAGAGCCATGGTGACACGATCCGCAGCCATGCTCTTCCTCGCCATCGCGACCAAATGTCCCCTACCCGCAGTCGCATCGGCTAGAATCTCGGTAACGCCGGGCTTGTCCGGGTTCTCAACCACGTAGAAAACCAGAGTTAAGATGGCAAAGAACTCGGTGTAGATAATGAACCAATATGGACCCGTCAACACAGACTGGCGGTGGAGTTCTGTACAAATATGTACAATGTTCCGTGCAACGTTGATGCAGGTCGCCGCACACGCAAAGAAGCGATTCTCGATCTCCTTCCCTGCACTCAGGCGGGGAGAGGCGTAGTGGAGGAAGGGTCGGTATAATACCATCTGAAGGTTTGCGAAGCTGAATCGGAGGAGCGTCCGGATCCTGTCAACCAGCGAGCAAAAAAAGCCATCATCAGCTGTTGTTCCGTACTGTAGCCAAAACAAGCACATAAGGGGGAGGGAACGAGGGCAAAGCCCCGTGGTTTTAGTGAAGCGACCACTGGAACCACCTACCGCGCATCTTGGCTGTCCCCGTCGGAGCCTGGGCGCCAGTGTGGGGGCAACTTCTGTTGCCATTCCTGCAAATCCCGCTCCAGTTCTTTGATCTTGGAGTAGCTGATCATGCTTGGTTGCTCCCCGCTGATCACACGATTCTCCGTTCCCTTGAGAGGATATAGTGTCTTGACAACCTTGGCCTGGATCATCAAGAGCCTGTCGTTGGCATTGAACGCGGCCATGACCGATGTTTTAGCATTGGGGGGCGGCTCAATAATGCCGTCTTTTGTGATGTACTCATCATCGACCTCTGTCGGCAGACGCTGATCCACGTCCTCGGCATGGAGCGTCATGGGAAAGCCAAGAATGGCGCTGACGAAGATGTCCAGTTGCCATATGGTTCTGAACACCCGCCTCCTGGTCTCTTCCTCGATCGGATTGATGCCGGCGTGGGGGAGATGTCGATGCAGACCCATGCGAACGGCGCTGCGGAGGGCGATGCCGAGAAAGGTGTAGCAGCCCGTGACGTTGAGGGTTGCCTGCAAGAACAGGATCATGAAGACCAGGCCTTGGATGGAGGACATGTCATTGCAGTCGGCCGGGTCCTGGAGTAGAATCCTGGCGGAAAGGTAGTGTTTTCTGCTGCGTCGTCTGTCAGTCAGGAGCGGGCTCATGCGAAGAAAGAAAGCATGCTGAAGTATGGACTTGTTGTTCGCTTACGCTTCTTCCAAGGCCCGCTTATACGGCGGCGGCGAATCGGACGGGCCGTCATCGCGCACCTTGTAGACGCATCCCAGAGCCATGGCGGCGTTGAGTAGGCCCATAAACCTGTACTCATCGGCCCCCCACGTGTTTCGAGGCCGTTCATATAGCCGATCCAGATTGGCGTAAAATGTCGGAATGTGGACGAAACGCATCACGCATGTTGCGCAGTGCAGCGAGTAGTAGCAGAGCGTCATGGCTTTTTCCTTGGGCGGCAGCACTCCCAAGTGCCATGGCGAGTCCGCATCGGGAAACATTGATGCGAGGTGCAGCGAGCCCACCGCCGGTGAAGGTCTCGGCAGGAACGGGTGGCTTCTGTCGGTCCCCATGAGACCCTGGAAGTTTTCCCTCATGTGGCCGAGAAAGACGGCGCCGGACGAGGTGCCATGGAAATGCCAGCCAGCTTCGGTCAAGTCGAGCTGACCAACGGACTCGATCATGGACGTGATCTTCTTATCTTCGGTATCCTTGTCGTCCAGGCTTGCTGTGGCCGGTGTGGCCGGTGTGGTCGTTGTCTCCAAAGTCCGAGTCCCTAGCGTCTGGCTGTCGGCGGCTGTCTGCGTTTGCTGCTCCTGCGTTTGCTGCTCCTGCGCTTGCGCTTGCGCGCGCGCGTGATCCCTGTCGCGAAACTCTTGAAGAACGATGGGATCCAGGTTGGGGTCGTTCAAATCTACGTCCGGCATAAACTTACGCAAGAGGGTCTCGGCCCGCTGCAGCTTACTCTCGAGTGCCTCGACATACTGCGGCACCGGGTTTCTGCGACGGTTGCTGGGCCTGTCATAGGTACAGTCTGAAGGCATGGATGGGGTCAGCTGGGTACCAAGGTAGGGAGGGAGGAGGGAGGACGGCCTAGGCCTACGAGGCGTCGAAAAGCAGCGTAGATTAGCTGGGAGGGCACGACGAGAGGGGAGGCGACCTACCATAGCTGTAGATAGAACAATGTGTGCAAGGCTGCGAGCCGTCGCATCGGATTTTCTTGCGTCGGCACTCATCGCAGGCACGGATGACTCTGCGGCGCTTCTGAATAGGCTTCTTTGACATCTCGCCCGAGCCATGGCCATGCTCGTCGACGTCGACGTCGGCGTCAGCGTCGGCGTCGGCGTCGGCGTCAACATCAAAGTCGCCAGTGTCGTTGCCGACCTCATCTCCATCCCGGATCTCTCTCACGTCAAGCTCAATGTGGCGGCGGGATTCCGAGAGCTCTCCCGACTCGGACTTGACCCGACCATAGGCCTGAGACTGAGACGTGGAACTGTCGTACGAAGAGACCCGGGCGCGTTGAGATGGATGGGCAGCTTCATCTCCGGACATATCTGCCTCGATGGCCGGCGCTGTGCCGAATCCGCGTCCACGGCTCCAGCCTCGGGTTCGGCGCCGAGCGCAATGGCAACGAGAGTTGGCGCAAGAGGGGTCCCCACACCGCGATCGATATGCCCAGCGCCGCCGGCGATCCTATTGTTTCTGACTGTTCCAGGCTCGGAGCGTTTGAGCGAGATGTGAGCAATGTGCCCAGTGGCATTGGAGGAAGGGAGGCGCCGTTCGGTCTCGTGTCCGTGTCCGTGTCAAGGAAGCGAATGTCTATCCAAACGAAATCGACTCGCGACATAATATTAATTGGTAATGGCTGCGCTGGCTGCGCTGGCTACGCTGGCAGCGCCGGCGTCCTGGCGTCCTGGCGAGCCCACCCCTGATCCGCGACCCTTGGCCCTGCTCAGCAGTGCTCAGACTCCTACCAGCTCCGCATGGCCTTGGGCCTTGGTGAGGAGAGCTTGGGGGGGGGGGGGGCAGCAGGCGGTCCGAGCTGAAGGGAGGCACGGCGACAAGGAGGTAGGTATATACAAAAGAGACACTGATCGTCGTCGTTGTTGCAACTAATAGACAGTCAGCGAGTAGTCCCGTGCAGGCATCGAGGTATCACGATGGCCGGACACGCTCGCACCTGAAGTCAAGACAAGGAAGGGGTTCTGAGCGATTCGGCCTCGGGCCTCGGGTTTTACAGAATCACAGGCAGAGCGCGAATAAGGCAGGGATTTGGATGACCGCGAAAGCGACAAGCGACGCCCCCCCCTTCCTAATGTATGCTAGCCAGATAGACTCGTATAGTACTATATATCATAGCATGTATATGCATGACTCGGACGTTTTGTACTTCCCCTTTTCCCTTCCCCTTGGTATGATGTTTCGGCGTTTTCTGCAACGATTTATTTGCCAGGGGTGGTAAGTTTGTATTTGACTTTATTTTGGCCTTACCTCACTCCGTCGCTCAATCTTTCACTTGGCATCGTCGGAGAGCAAGGACGAATGAATGGAAACGGAGCCGGAAACGGACTTTAGCCTTCACCCGATTCAGCGCACTAGGAGACGGTCTATCGTCGATCATGCGTGGCTTGCACCTGCCGCGCTCTTCCCGTCTCCTTCCCCTATTCTAACGGGAAGGGACAGGAGTACGCGGAAGGAAGACTCGAAGTAGTAGAGTAGGCTTGACATCCGACTCATCATACATCACATCATACATCATACACCATACATCATACATTATCCATCATACATCATACATTCCCCAGCATTCCCAGCATTCCCCAACATCCCCAGCATTCCCCAGCCACAAGTATTATTACCAAGCCTGACTGCCAGTGTTTACATACTGCTTACGTCAAATCGCAAAAATCCCTCCAGAAATCGCGACCCCAAACTGGAGACGGGCAGACGGGTTGACAGGTAGAACCCACCAACTACCCCGCAGTTATCATTCGCCATTCGCCCCACTTTGCAACCTGCCGACCCACACAATCACGGTGGAGAGCTACATTGAGAGAGCTACATTGAGAAGGTCCGTCGGCCAGACGCCACATAACCGCTCTCACCTCAGCCATCTGCGCATCGCGGTGGTCGCCGCTATGGATACTCTTCTTGAATACTTCACCCGGACAAAGAGTCTGGGAGTGGTCATCGTCCAGGGTACGTGATAGCCAGCATCGCAAACACCCTCCATTCTCGACCTTTACTGCCCTCCAAAAGTTCGCTCCCCCCTCTACTCGTCTTCTCGTCTACTCGCATGCGCCCTTCTCGTCACCCTTCCAGCTCATGGCCTTGGTCGTGCTAATATGGACAGCGCGAACTCCATCTCAGAGGCACCCAAGTTCGACCTCGACTCGTACATCCAAAACTACCATGGCCGCACTCGCCACGACAGGCTGATGCACATCGGCCGCTGCTGTGTGCCCCTCGCGCTCGATGCTCTCAGAACCGCCGTCGCAGAGGCCAAGCAGGGGAAAAATGTCCTTCGGTACAAGGACGCCGTCGACCACCTCTGCAGCGCCGCGCCCTCTGATCCCGGCGCTGTCCTCGACCAGGCCTGGGTTGACAGGACCACCAACGCGAATAAGGATGAGACCCAGCGTCTAGAGGCCGAGCTCAAGGGCTATAAGAACAATATGATTCGAGAAAGCATCCGGGTGTGTGTGGTTGCTCTCTCCCCCTCCTGGTTTTTTTTTTTTGATCCCTTTCCCTTTCCCTTTCCCTTCCGCCCCCTCTTCTGGTCCCTCTTCTGCCCCCCTTTCCTCCTG
This sequence comes from Echinosphaeria canescens, assembly GCA_011319275.2. NCBI lineage: Eukaryota > Fungi > Ascomycota > Sordariomycetes > Sordariales > Helminthosphaeriaceae > Echinosphaeria > Echinosphaeria canescens. The sequence continues at coordinate 9,467 of WXYE02249378.1, read as the reverse complement.
CACGTCCGTGGCTTCCTTCTTTAGTGGACAGCCACTGACCGAATTTGTTTTTGCTCGGCCACCAGATCGGCCACGAAGACCTCGGCAAGCATCTGGAAAACATCGGCGACCCTGCAGCTGCCACTATGTACGGCCAAATGCGCAACGATGTCTCTTCGTCAAAACATCTGGGCGAGATAGGCAAACATCTCATCCGCCTCACCCTTGTCCAGGGCGACATGACCATGCTCCCGGTCAATCTTACAAAGACAGGGGCCTTGCTGCATGGTCGATCTGCCGAGGTAGATGGTAGCTTGCGCTCCTACCTGCGCATTGCCGGCGGCATCGCTGCCATGCTGCAGGAACGATTTGCCGATGCTGCCATCAGCCTCCTTGAAGTCGACATGTCGCTGCCCGTGGCCGCGTATCGAGACATCGCAAGTCCCCATGACGTGGCCGTGTATGGTGGCCTGATGGCACTGGCAACCATGGACCGCAAGGACCTGCAAGTGCGCGTGCTCGAAAACTCGTCCTTCCGCAGCTTCCTCGAGCTGGAGCCGCACATCCGCCGCGCCGTCGCCCAGTTTGTCAGCGGTCGCTACACCGCATGCCTTGCTACCCTTGAGTCGTACCGCACCGACTACCTGCTTGACATTTACCTGTGGAAGTTCGTCGACCGCATCTACGCCGAGATCCGCCGCAAGTGTATCGTGCAGTACATGATCCCCTTTTCTTGCGTCACCCTGGACAGCCTCAACAGCGCGTTCGGCACGTCGAGCGTGTCAGTCGAGGCCGAGCTGGTAGACATGATCCGGGCCGGCACTCTCAAGGCGAAGATCAACTCGGTCGATCGAGTATGCCGCCACATTTCTATCCCCCTCCCGCCTGGTAAGACGCTAGCGCTAACGTGTGTCTGCTCTGTCCGCAGGTCGTCACTAGGGGTACGACAGATTCGAGGATGCAAATGCAAGCAGCGGCCTTGGAGACGGTACGAAGCTACGAGAAGGACGCGATAGAGCTTATCCGGCGCATGAGTCTGGCGGCCGCGGACCTCCGGGTAAAGGGAAAGAAAGGCTCTGATCTCACGAGCTTGACGGCATGAGACCAGCAGATGCCCCTATGCCCCTGGTCGCGCCGTCAAAGCTTAGATATCCCATCGCCACTTAGGCTTTGGAGGACGCACATTACGGTGCAGACGAGGGGAGGCGTGCACGGAATGGGACATAGGGAGGAAGGGGTGAGCATTGTGAGGTTTGATGCCAAGTGTCGAACTCGAAAACGCCCAAGAAGATGCCCTTGGCGGTTTTGGCACATGAAGTACATATAGTGCCACTCACAGAAAAAAAGATGCATATCCCTCGTCTCCCATACACGCTGATTTAATTAACCTAGTATACCTTCCACGTTATTCGGGTCTTTATATACTAACGACTTTACTTCGAGCGTAGCGAGGTCGGGGGTCTGGGGGGTACCCCCAAAAAAAGGCTGTTTTACTTTTTAACCTTGTTTTTTTCTGGGGGTACCCCCCAGACCCCCAACCTCGCTTCGCTCGAAGATACTAAGTAATTGTATAATCGGGGTTAATGCGTAGATTGGTGTGTACGGACCCTAGGTTCTGCATGTTTACTTTGTATTGGCACTGTAGGAAAGAAAATGCCAAGCAGGTGGTTTAATCGGGGGGGTTGTCAGATGCTCTTTGGCCGATGGAAGATGCCCCTCGGCCGATGGATATACAATGCTGTGGTACTACCCAAAGCAACCTGTTAGCACTCGCTTAGAGAGAGGCTGAATATCGTGGAACTCTCTGCTCGAGAGAAGGTACCAACGAAGAAGCCCCTAATATTGATCCAGGCCGTAAGAGAAGCAAGCCATCTCTCCGTGGCGTCATAAAATTTTGCCCTTGATCATCTCTTGAATGGCCAGGCAGCGTCTTCGTCTCGCACGCCTGCTGTCGGTGCCGGAAGAGCTGACCCACCCATTCTCTCCGCGGTTTCTTCCCCAGGGTCGGCGCGAGAAATTTCCAAAGACCACTCACCTTCTGGCCTAGCCGCAAGAGAGGAAGCCGACACTCACATGCTATTCACACACCTATCAGGAGAGTATGAGACGTGCCTCTGGCCGGGAACTTGCTAGAGGGCAGGCTGTATACCACAGATGATCTAAAGTTCTCTGTTGGCTCAAGACTCTCAAGGAAGATGACGGGAGCCTTGCTGCTCTCGAGGTTGTTCGATAATGTAGGGCCTCGTGGGAGGCTCGACCAGGGGAGAGAGAACCCGCGTCACGGGCGCCGGCTCAGCAACGAGTAGCTTGACAAACAACTGTTGTCGTAATCGTCTCGGCTATTCGAACCCGGTCAAGCTAAGAGGCATAAGCATCTTGATTAAACTCAAAACCGGCCGAAAAGTCACTGTTTTTTGGAAGACAAGGTTAAAAAAAACTCAGGGGCACGTGCGAGTGGCGAGCTTCTCGTAAAATGCTTGGGCTCTCTTGAATCCCCGACATGGCGATGGCCTCATGGATGTTGTCGGCGCCCGTTGTTCGAATCAGCCTTGAGCCCCGAAAGAACCGGCCGCATTGGCAAGTAAATAGCAGTTTGGGGCTGGGCAAAGTAACTAACTGTACTGGCAGCAGCCAACACACACAGCAGTCGTTGCTTTCCGCCACCCTGATAGGTCGTGCTTGAAGCCCGTCGAGGTGCCCTTGATGTGCCGAAGATGAGGGCTAAGCTGGGACACCTGACCTGGCGTGAACCACCCGGTCTCGCTTTCAGACAGAGCAAGAGCTACGTCTCCCAATTCGTGTTGGTGCTGTGAAACTACATCCCGGTCGCGGGAAGGCAGGCCATCACCAATATCATTTGTATGAGCATAGGTTGGTCGGTATCTTCAGTCCCCCATTCTGTTTATTCGTGCGTGGTACAGTACCTGACCACAATGCTGAGATTTAGATACGGTGCCGAGAAAAAAAAAGGTTAAAAGGTAGAATACCCCTTTTCTGGGGGTACCCCCCAGACCCCCGACCTCGCTTCGCTCGAAGATACTATACAATCGGGGTTAGTAAAACGAGCGTTTACGGACCCCAAGTTCTACATGTTCATCTTGCGCTTGGCACTGTACCTACTTTCCTAGATAGGTAGTCACTCACCTACCTGTTTTCCGGCGACCTTGGGCAATTCCTATCGGATGCTATCTCTTTCGGGATAGCCTTGCTACTTTTACCCTCGAGCTGGATTATATAACAGAGAATTTAGTTTATGTACCCGCGCTTGTTTTTTTTTTCCATCATGACTACTGGTGGGCGAGGCACTGCTTGTCATCTTTTATACCTATTCTCCCTTAACTTGCGCTCTCTGTGTAACCTAATATTGCATTGTAGTGATCCGAGTTGCTTGGCAAAGCCCTGTTCTGAAGATGAAAATGCGTGTCGGTGAATCCTTTCGTAAGATTTTCATCCGTCCGCGTGAGCTCGGCTACGTCAATAATGCTTTTGAGAAAGAGGGAGAGGAAAGTAAGTAGTCAGATAGATAGAGATAGATAAAAAACAATGTATTAGCAACCTACCGAACACACAGCCTCCTCTCCATAAGTGACGGAGCGAGCCATCAAAGAGACGATCAACCGTCGACAGGTCGGCAGGTTGACACTTCCGGGGCTATTTGGTGACAAGGACATAGCAGTAATGGCATACCGATGACACACACCCTGCTCGCTTATTGTCTTACTCAAGGTAACCAAGCGCATGCAAAAGGGACAGGATATCTACACCTACCCACCTACCAGGTACCCGATGATCGCATTGCTGGACTTGGGGGAGGGGTGGAGGTCATTGGTGGGAAAAGAACGTACTTACTTACCTTTGTCTTACTCGAGAAATCTCTTCTTTACCCTACGAATCCAAAACAGGGTCGACGACTTATTCCTCAAAGGGGTCGGCTACTCGGCCACGCTGTCACGGCACTGCCGGCAACACTGCCTGTTGCACCACCACCGCCACCGCCACTACCAGTCGGCCTTCCCTGGCCAGGCGCCCCACGACTATTGCTGGCAGTCTTGCGTTGCTGCTGCTGCTGCTGCTCCCTCTGCTGCTCCTGTTGCCGCGCCTGCTGTTGCCGCTCCGTCTGCATCCTGATCATCCTCTCGTGGAGCTCCTTCTGCCGTGCGACACGTTGCCGCTCGGCAGCGAGGTCGCGTTGTCGGCGCTCCTCTTTCTCTCTCTTGTCACGGGCTTCCTTCTCTTTCCTTTCGCGCTCGCGCCTCTCGCGCTCGCGCGCCTCCCTGTCCCTGTCCCTGCGCTCCTTGTCCCGCTTCTCTTTCTCTCGGCGCTCCTTCTCCCGCTCGGCCAGCCTTTTGCTGTTGTTGCTGCTGCTACTAGTCACCGGTGCGGGCTTCTTTTTGTCATCCGTCTTGCTTTTGCTCTTGCCGAAGAAGAAGCCCATTCTGGTCGGCGTTGGGGTGGCCGTCTTTTTCTTGTCGGCCCTTGAGCTTGCTGCTGGTGTTGCCGCTGCTGCTCCCGTGGCTAGCGGGGATGGTATCTTTGGTCTGGTCGACATGGGCTTTTGGCGTTGCTGCTGCGGCAGGGGTTGCGCTGCCGAAGCCCCCTCCTTCGCATCCATGATGTATGTGATGCTGTCAGTCGGGAGCACGTCGGTGGTGTTGCCGAACTGTGAAGCAGAGTATCCGAATGTGTTCCGGATCGCGTCAAAGGTTGCTTGCTGCCCGCTCCTGGAGGCACTGCCGTTCGCCGCGGCTAAAGGCGACGTGCCGGAAAGGGGGATTCTTGATCCTGCTCCTCCTCCTCCTGCTGCTGCTGCTGCTGCTGCTGCTGCTCTTCTTCCTTCACTACGGTAGCCGCTGCTGTTGACCTTCGTAGCCGATTCCATGGTGCTGGGTGAGATGTTGGACGCCAGATCACCGGACTCAGCGTAGGCACCACGACCCATCATTTTTGCCTGCTGCGCCGACGCTGCAAAGGGGTCTTTGGTGTGGAATACGGCACTGTTGACCTCTATCTCGCGGTCGAGCATGTTCAGCCCGTTTTCGTCAACGCTCCACTCTGACACGGCATCTTCCGTTGGCGGCCGGAAATGGAACGAGCCTCGTGCTGGCGGCGGGAGACCGCCGCCATAGACCGATTTCATCGACGGGGGCGCCCGAGCGGCGCCCGTGCCCCAGCCGGACCGGGTCTCGAGGTATTCGTCTACCCCGGCACCCATGCGCTTGTGCAGTGAGTCGGCAGCGGTAGGAGGGGGGCGAACGAAAGCGCCGTGGTTGTTATTGTTGTTGTATCCATCATCCGGATAAGGGCGGTGCGGTACCGCCGGCTCGTCGTTGGAGTAGACGGACGAGGGCGCGGTCGGCGCCGGAAAATCCCCTCTTGGGCCCAGTAGCGGGCTGTCGGCGGCCAGCGCCCCTGGCCTCGCCTGCTCGCTCGGACGCCCGTTCTTCGGATGTGGCAGCACTGTGCTTGCTGTGCTCGCGGCCTTGTTGACAGTGTGCACCGACGCGGTTGCCCATGACCCCTTGTCGTCGTCGTCTAAGTCCTTGTTGTCAGCATCCATTCCGCTGTTACCGCCGCCAACCTCGGGCCTCGGCGCTTTCTTGATGTTCAGCGGTGCGGGTATGGCCGAGGCCGCCGAGAAGGAACCGAACGGGGGGACATGACCAGGCATACCTGCATAATAATGCCTTCCTCCTCTCTTTTCAAGACCATCCCCGCCGCCGCCGCCACCGCCGCCGCCGCCTCCACCAATGATGCTGCCGCCGTAGACGCTAGCGTAGTCTTGCAACGGTTGTTGCGGTGGTTCGGGGGCCACGTGCGACGACGGAACAGCCCCGTTGTCTAGGTCTGGGGAATTACGGGGGCTCAGGCCCTGTCCGGACTCTTCGTCGATCAGGGTCGTTCGCTGGGCCCACTCATTCACCATGTGTATGTAACGCTCGTCCGGGCCCACGGCCGGTGGCGGCTCCATGGCCGGGTCCAAGTCGTCGTCGTCGTCCAAGTCGTCGTTCAAGTCGTACTTGTTGCGTCGACCTTGGTCTTTGTCAGTGCCTGCACCGACGTTGCGTGGCTGGTCTTCATTATCGTCATCTGACTCGCCTGGCGTCTCGTACATCTCTTGCTCTGAGTTGTGATTTTGGGCGTCCAAGAGGTCATCGAACAAAGGATCGATCTGGCCGGCCATTTTCCCCGTGTCCGCGCCAGCGCCGTGAAAGGGTCCGGGATTCTGGTTGTGATGAGGAGGAGTTTGGTAGTAAGGCGCTTCATGGTCATCTCCTTCAGCCCCCCTCGGAGAGGAATCATCGTGACCCATCATCGGCGCCTTGCCCTGACTGCGGGGATGAGGATAATACTCTGAAGGCGATAGCTGACTGGTTACCCTTTGCGGTCTTCTTTGCGTCCTCCTCCCCGTCTCCTCTCCCTCTCCCTCCTTTCTCTTACTTCTTCTGTGCCCTTCGCTGCTCCTGGGTCTTCCTTCCTTCCGCCTTGATTCCGAGGACGTCCACTCTCGGATCTGCAGCATCTCGGACGCGAGCTTCTCGCTGTCGCTCACCATCATCTGTCGGACGTCCTTGCGGCCAAAGGCGCGGATCCAGGCGTCCACCAGCTGCAGCAGCCGCGGCGTCATGACCCGGCTTCGCGCCAGGATGTTAGCCCGCAGCGCCACCAGGATCTGGCCTTTGCTCCCGATCACGGCCAGCACGCAGGCCGGGCAGCCCGTGCGCACGGGCGAGCGGAACATGAGCTCGGGCGGGATGGTCGTGGTGGTGTGGGCGGTTTCGCCGCGGCAAAACTCCTGCACGACTTCCTCGCGCGGCATCCACAGGCTCGCCACGCCGCAGAGCCGGTCGAGCATCTCGCTCAGCTCGGGGCTGCAGCTGTCCGGGTGGCGGGCGCGGAAGGTGCGGCAGCGCTTGGTGTGGTCCGTGACCTCGCGCCGCACGAGCTCCAGCACGCGCGTCAGCAGCTGCGGGCTGAGGTCGGCGTGGCCGGCGGCGCACAGGCGCGGCTGGTGGTGGCCCTGCTGCTGCGGCTGCAAGCGGGAGGAAAAGGAGGAGCGCATGAAGAGTCCCGCCAGCAGCGACTGGGCGCGCTGCCGCCGCAGCGGCGACGACGTCTCCAGGCAGCGCCGGATGTAGTCGCGCTGCTCCTCGAGCCAGCGCCGCGACGGCATCGACACGCGCGAGCCGGCTGGGAGCCGCAGGAGCGCCGCCAGCCGCGCCACGTTGGCGGCGCCGATATGGCCGAGGAAGTCCTCGTTTGGTAGGCGCTTGCGCTTCTTGGCGACACTGCTGCCGCTGTTGCTGCTGAGGAAAAACATGGTTTGAAGGTTCTGTTGGCGAAGTCGTGTGTGTGCCAAGGGGGGGGGGGGATGTTATGGTGAGAGTAGAGGTGGAAAAAAGAGCAGTTAGAATCAGAGTAGGGCGTGTTGTTGCTGCTGCGGTGTTAGTCCCAGGGGTTTGCTTGAAAGCGTCTGTTTTACCTGGATAGATGTCCTGTTTGTGTGTAAGTGCTGACTAGAAGTTCCAGGAATCAAAGCTGGTTTCCGAACAAAAAGCTGGCGAGAAACAAGAAACTAGCAAAGGGGAAATAGTGAAGGGAGCGGAAGAGAGTTCGTGGCCATGAAGAAGGGGGCATGCAATATCCAACACGGTCTTTTCACTCCTCGCCAGCTTCTTTGAGCCTCGGATGGGCGACTTATGTTCATTGTGTCTGGGCTGGAAACAATGAACCCGCGAAACTCTGTTGGTGTCCATCTCTTTCTTTCCAACGGGGGACTCTCTCTCTCTCTCTGTGTCTCTCTTGTTCGATGGTAGTCGAAAAGGCAAAAATGGTAGTCGAGGACACCAAAGGGCATCCATTGTATTGTGGCCTCGAGGCGATATACCGAGGAGCAGCTGTTTCATTGTCCTCGACTTGGGCGCGAGGTAGACAAAGAAGGAGGGCAGTGAGAGATAAAGAGGGCCGAGTAGGAGGGTGGTGAGAGACAAAGAGGACCGAGTAGACGCCAGTGACATCGAGCTGGTCACCCTAGACAGTGGGTATTTATGCTTTGACGGACCCTAGAAGCTTAGGAAAATATTGACCAGAAATGACTAGATCCTTTCTTGCGAATAGATATGTAAAGCCAAGACAGATAGGACCATCCCGGGTACAGTGCCAACCACAAGATAAACATGCAGATCCTAGAAACCATACACACTGCCTGATTATGATATTATAATAATATCTTCGAGCGCAGCGAGGTCGGGGGTCTGGGGGGCACCCCAAGAAAAAGGTCGCTCTATATTTTAAGCTTGTTTTTTTTTTCTTCTGGGGGTGCCCCCCAGACCCCCGACCTCGCTGCGCTCGAAGATGCTATAGTAATAATACAATTGGGAGGTCGGGGGTCTGGGGGGTACCCCCAGGAAAAAAAAAAGAGCAAAAGGAGCGGCCTTTTTCTGGAGGTACCCCCCAGACCCCGACCTCGCATCGCAGATCTCTTGCCTGGCGGAGGTTATCTGTATTAATCTTAAACAGAACTGGCTCTGAGTAGCAATATAGACAACGACCCATGTTGAGAGGTGCCTCAGGACTTTTATTCGTCAGCGCCGACTCGAACCTGCCTAGAAGATGTCTGTTAGTTGCCTGATGACGCGCATAGTATCTTGATATCAAGATCTGCTCGCTCCTAGCTTCGGGAACAAGGTGTTGGCTGACGGCCCGACATATAATAGGGAGGACAAAGGCGCAAACCCTTGTCTAAACAAAGACCGCTCAGTGTATGGCATGGTTGATGGTAGGGAAATCTCTCATAGTTGAGGCTTCCTGATATAAAGAAAAGAAAAGAAAACAAGAAAAGAAAAGAAAAAGAAAGGAAAAAGGAAAAAGAAAAGAAAAAGGGTTGCTTACTGGTTTGCGATACATGCTATGTGACAGTTGAAGTCTTCACTGTCTACCCTGGATGTGGCCCGGCTGATGAACTGAGGCCAAGGCAAGGAAGGACCCAACATGCCGAGAAGTCTTGTCCGTCATTGATCTCGGGCGGCTTGGTCCTAATATACGCCTCGACTCCTCGAGCAAGTTCCGGCGACTGCCCCAGACGAAGCCGTAGCTACCAGTGCCCGACACACCTCGCTACTCTTCTTTTCCAGCGCCCGGTCCATTCCCCGTTGAGAAGACTCACGGACAACGGCAAGGGAGAAGAGCTTGTTGTTGGACAACAGGATATATATGGCACATATATGATTCTTCCATGGTATATCGTGCAGGCCCGAAAGCCTGCGTTTCGGCTCTCTGCCACGCTCGTCATCAACCAACCAACCAACCCTAAGAGTCATATCATGAATTTCGTGCCATGGCCGTTTGCAGCGCACATAAGGAGGAACACGTCAGGCTATGATAAAACATGGGGGGGGGGGGGGGGGAAGAAAAGAAAAAATACAAAAAAGGGAAAGGCTGCGAAAAAAAAGTGGAGTTAGCAAGAGGGGAAGGGGGTGGGGGGGGGAAAG
>WXYE02249276.1:0-17177 GCA_011319275.2 Echinosphaeria canescens | reverse complement strand
TTTTTTTTTTTTTTTTTTTTTTTTTTTTTTTTTTTTTTTTTTTTTTTTTTTTTTTTTTTTTTTTTTTTTTTTTTTCAGTCACGCGTGGCCGTCCTGTGCAAGTCTGCGCGGGTCAGTATCCTATTTTCACTAACATGCGCTTTCAGCTGTGATCTTCTCCTTCGTCGTCCGTCGTGGCAGCGTGGTCTTCAATCCGACCGTAGAAGACTTCAATTTGGCAGACCTCCCACGTCTGGGCATGTGGTTGAGAGATGGTGAAAAGAAGAAGGAGAAGAACGCCTGGAGGACTCGCAAGTTCAGGAACGTGGATCCCTGGCCCAATGCCGAGCCCAAGGAGAATGCCGGGGCCACAGAGAGCATCGAGCCCCAGGAGAGCCTTGGCTCCGCAGACAGTGTCGAACCGAGCGAGAGGCTCGAATCCAGCGAGGGTCTCGGGTCCACAGAGAGCGTTGAGCACACGGAGAATTTCGGGGCTGATGATCCCAAGTCGGAGGAAACTACTGGCGCGGCAAAAGAATAGTAGTAGTAGTAGTAGTAGTAGTAGTAGTAGTAGTAGTAGTTGTATATAACTACCAGTCAACTATGAAGTAGGCAGGTTTGGTAGGTTGGTGGTGCCTAGCACCCTGTACATGATATGATATACTCTCACGGCTCCGCCCCTGTAGATTTGGTCTTGAAGGCGTCCTTGTGGCGTCCCACCTTGCACCTGTTCGCCTCATACACTATGCCTTTTTCTACCTTTGCAGCCGCCTAGCAAGCTAAATCAGCCTGGCGGCAGCTGGCTTGCGTCCACCACTTCATCCGCCTCCTTCGTGGATGCGTTCTCGTATGGCCCATAGAGCGGAGAGCGCGGTAGAGCCATCAGGCCCGTGCGGGCAGACTCCAAGATGCCAAATGGCGTCACGAGCTTTAGGAATGAGTCGATCCTGGAAGGTTTGGCGGATCTAGCAGGGTCTTGTTAGTTTGATGTACTCTGAAAAGGGGGGAAGGAGGAAGAAGAGAGAAAAAAAAACCCCCAAAAAAACTCACACTTCAACAATGCAGCTGGTGGTGCTTATGTCCAGAACCTTGCCTCCGAACTGGTGGGTAAAGTAGGTGACGGTCTTGAGGTGCTCGTGCTTGTGCCGCAGGGCCTCGCTGGCAACGAGCTTGCTGGGGTGGAAGTCGCACTCGCCCTCGACCTCGCACTCGCCGCCGTCCTCGTGCAGAGGCAAGCCGCCGCCGCCGCCACCGCCGCCGCCGCCATGGGTGGCCGTCATCTCGCGGTGGTGGGCGAGTAGTTCCTCAAAGTACTCGGGGCCGAGGATGTTGATCTTGGCCAGCAGCAGCTCGCGCGCGACCAGCGGCGCGCTCGTGTAGTCGAGCACGGCCCAGACGGGCACCAGGTCCTCGAGCTGGCGGCGCGCCTGCTCGACCACGCCGTCCTGGCCCGTGACGACGATGGTCATGCGCGACAGGTCCGGCACCTCGGTCGAGCACACCACCAGCGAGTCGATGTTGAAGCCGCGCGCGGCCAGGATGCCCGACACGCGCGACAGCACGCCCGACTCGTTCTGCACGAGGCAGTTGAGCACATGCCGCTTGGGCGGGTCAGCCGCGGGAAGCGGCATCTCGTACAGGATGTTGGACACGGCCGCCTGCGCCGACCAGGCCGGCGCGGCGGCGGTGGCGGCGGCCGACTCGCCCACGGGCAGCGGCGCCTGTCGCCGCCGGAGCGCCTTGTAGGCGATGGCCGACACCGACGAGGGGGACGAGTCGCGGTTGCTGTTGGAGATGGGCCGCGAGGAGCCGGTGGCGCAGAGGGGGGGGGGATGAGAAAGGGGCCGGGCAACCGTCCACCTACAGGTCGGGAACGGCCGGAGGACGGCCTTGGTCGAGAACGCCCGCCACGGCGAGGGGCCCGGCATCAAACTCCGCAAGACCATGTTTTGCGCTTATTACGCCTTACGCCGGCTGGCGCTCACCAGTGGCGGTGGTGGCTAGTAAAAGGTCTTGCTTGTATCTTGTATCTTTTTTTTCGTCGAACGTCTCTCACTGCGCCTGCTGGATCGAGATGGATGATAGAAGTGAAGGGCAGGACGGGCACTCGAAGCAGCTTCCCCCGTGCCCATATGACTCAGATAAAAAGCTCCGGCTTCCCGTCTCAACTATCCCACTCGACATCAAAAACAGTCACGAATGCATCGGTCGGTATCGACACTTCAGATTAGGATGCGCTAGTGTGGACTAATTGCATAGTCTTGGAATGTCTTACCTAAGGGGATAGTACAGTACCAACTAAAATGATTTTTTTTTATTCCTTTACGCAATTCTGATCCTGCCATTCGCAAACTCCACGACAAAACTCTTCGACACCAGCATTTTTTTTTTGCACCCCCTATCGGTCGCGTCAACAGGGCACTTTACTTCTGCGTCCGACACGACGATCGATCCCTCGAGCAAGGACGACAAGTCGAAAAGAAAAGAAGAGGACCAGAAAAGAAATGGAGGAGAGCGAACGGCGCAAGCGGTCACGCTTTGACCAAACCGAGGTCGAACCTCGACGTCCGTCACGCTTTGATCGACGATCGCGCTCGCCTCCACCGACCCGGAAATCCGACTCGGCTCGCGAACGGAGCCCGGTCTCCAAGGGCAGCCGTACGCCCGATGCCGCAAAGTCTCCCGCCGCCGCAAAGTCTCCCGCCGCCGCAAAGTCTCCCGCCGCCGCAAAGTCTCCTGTGGCCGATCCTGCTGCTGCTGCCGGTATGCGGAACAATGGCCCCAATCCTTTTGGGATATACCTAGTCACCAACACTTTTGCCCTCACCCGCCGCCACACCTCGGCCATCCCTGTCTCTGCCACGGCCCTTTGCAAACGCTGATGTGCTGACTTGTTTCGTTTCCTCTCGCCTTCATCCAGCCGCGGCCGCCGCCAGAATCAATGCTTCCCTCCAGGCTCGGAAGGGCCTCCCCGACCCGCCCCCCACGCGTGACAGCTTCGACTCGGCCAAGGGCGGTGGCGGGGATGGGATAGGGGCCAAGATCAACGGCGAGATGTACATGTCCGACGGCGACTACATCAAGGACATTGAAGTCAATGACCTGCGTAACCGCTATCTGCTGACCAAGGGCGCGACCCAAAAGATGGTAAATAAGACCCTGGACGATGATGAACTGATGACATACACATACGCGCGCGCGCATTTCACCTATCTCACGCACCAGTTACACGCGGTGTTCCCCCTTCTTCTCTAAAATAACGACGCGAGGATTTGGCATTGTGCGGGATTAGTCTTGCTTACACGAAGCATGCTAGCTCGCATAGGCTCGCCCTCTCTGGCATCTGCTGACATCAACTGCCTGACCCCTAGATCAAGGATGAGACTGGTGCCGGTACGCCCCACCACATGAATAACCTTCTTGCCCGTGTTGTGTCTTGAGTTTTGTTAGTTGACCAGTTGGAAGATGTCACGACGCGCGGAAACTACTACCCCGACAAGAGCATGGCGACGCCAGTGGTATGTTGTTGTTGTTGTTGTTGTTGTTGGGGGGGGGGGTCCCTTTCCGGTGCTGGTGCTGTCACACCCAGTGGACATGGCTAACACGACGCCTGCAGAACCCGCCCCTGTACCTGCACATTACGAGCACCTCTCAGGAGGGCCTGGAGGCAGCCGTTGCCAAGATCGAGGAGATGATGAAGCAGGAACTGCCCCAGCTCGTCGACGAACGGCGCTTCCGCAGGAGAGAAGAGCGCGAGCCAGTGGAGAGGGACGAGTACGGACGAGTGAGTTGAGACACAAGCTCCCCCCAGTCCGTGTCTGTCCGTGTCTGCGAGAGGGGTTAAGCTGACTGTGAACAGCGCAAATGGCCCGAGGAGAAGATCCCTATCGATCTCGACCCTGTGCCTGGCTTCAACCTGAGGGCTCAGGTGGTCGGTCACGGTGGGGCCTACGTCAAGCATATTCAGCAAGAGACTGGCTGTCGCGTGCAGATCAAGGGCCGCGGCTCGGGATTCTACGAACTGGCGACTGGGCGGGAGAGCGAAGAGAGCATGTTCCTCCACGTTGCGTAGGTGGCAGCATCCCAGGATAACCCCTTGCTTGGCCGCGCGGTCACTAAACTAACAAACGAACAGCGGTCCGGATCTGAAGATGGTCGAGAAAGCCAAGGAGCTTTGCGAGGACCTTTTGGCAAATGTGAAGGAGCAGTATGAGGAATTCAAGACCAGACCGCCGCGAAACTTTGGCGGGCCTGGGAGCTTCGGCGACAGGGGGGGCTATGGCGACCGGTCAAACGGGGGTGGGCACGGCAACTTTGATCGGCCACACAACCGCTACAACAATAACAACAATAACAGCAACATGCACCACAACAACAACAATAACCACAACAACCAGGATCACCACCAAGGCCCCTCGGGACCTAGGGACAACGGCTACCCGAACCAGCACCACCAGACCTACAATCCGATGGCCGGCCAGGCCGGTCAGGCCGCCCCACCCAGCGCCCCAACCGGGCCGGCCGCCGCGCACAACAGCAACAACAACGCGGCAGCCGACTATGCGACGCAGTATGCGCAATACTACGGTGCTAACAGCGACCCGTACGCAGCATATGGCGGCTACCAGGCCTATGTGCAGATGTACCAGCAGTGGTACGCGAGTCAGCAGGGCCAGGGACAGCCCGGAGGCGCGTTGGCGCCGCCAGCACCCTCGGCCCACCCGCCGCCGCCGCCGCCGCCGCCCTCAGAGGCTGCCCCGCCACCGCCGCCGCCACCGTCGAATGCTGCTCCTCCGCCGCCGCCTCCAGGTGTCGGGGCAGGCATGTATTCCCATGTAAGTGCGACAGGTATCTCTCTTCTGTAAGCGTTAAGAGTGACGGCTGATTCGGCGTGCAGGCTCCCCCGCCCCCGGGTCTTTGACGGTACGGGCAAGTACGCAAGCGCGCAAGCGAAAAGAGGTTATAGAGATATTTAATCAGGCGTCTGTTCTTGGGCGATCGGAATGGAGCGCAGGTTTATGGAACCCGGATAAGAAGCGTGGATTTCAGTTTATTTTGGTCAAAGAAGTTCGAAAGCGACGTCTTGGTCGATCACAATCAGCTCCAGTCTGGGGGAAAAGGTTGATGTGGTCGTCCAAAGCAGGGAAGAAAAAAAACCACCCGGCAAGGGCTGTGATAGGTGGTTTGTCTGAATCTGTCAACATGACTAAATGCGAACCGCTTTCCTCTATACCAAGTAGCGGCGTCTGCTATTGAATTTCTACTAGTGTATTATTATAACATCTTCGAGCGAAGCGAGGCCGGGGGTCTGGGGAGTACCCCCAAGAAAAGGTCGCTCTCTCTTTTAACTTTCTTTTTCCTGGGGGTACCCCCCAGACCCCCGACCTCGCTTCGCTCGAAGATGTTGTAATGATAGTACAATCGGGTTTAGTAAATCAGCGTGCACAGATCCTACAATAGGATCTGCATGTTTATTGGGCGTTTTGCGGATAATGATGGCAAGAGGCAAGATTACCCCGCCACGACAACACAACGCTTTGCTGGCTCGAACTTGAACTTGTTCCTCCCTCTTACTCGTCAGTTTCGCATCAAACGGTTCAAGCAAGTCTGATGCCCATGGCTTTCAAGGCCGTACAATGAGTCAACGCTACTCTCAATACAACGCGGGACGGGAGCCGCATTCCGTGTCCCTCAAGGTACTAAGGTACGGGAGACATGATCATGCTGTCTTGATCCATCCCGAGGCTGCTGTCTTCGTCTAGCCCGAGGCTGCGGTCATCATCCAACCCAAGGCTGACCTGATCCGACCATGTCGCTCTTGATCAAAGGTTGTCCCGGCCCTCGCTGGCGACGCAGTTCCCCGTGCAGCTGCCGCCCTCGCTCGCGCCCTCGCGGTCTCGGCGCGACCAGCAAGCCTCCATCCCCGCCTCGCTTGCCTACAATAGCTCGCCCGTCAACAACAACCCCAAGACCAACAACAGCAAGTCGATCGTCGACAATATTGAGGAGACGACTGGTGACGATGATGACGACGACGACGATGGCACCGACGAGAAAAATCAGCATCGGCAGCTTTACCACCAAGAATGGCGGACCAACCCAGACCCCTTCATTCTCAGCCCGATCGTGCAGCTGCCGCCCTCGTTCGGGTCCGCCTACGTCGGCGAGACGTTCAGCTGCACGCTGTGCGCGAACCACGACGTGCCCGAGCCCGAGCCCGGGCCCGAGCCTGGCCAACAGCAGCAGCAGCAGCAGCAGCCGTCATCGTCACATAATAAAGACCACCAGAGCCTCAAACACAAGACGATCATCCGGGACGTGCGCATCGAGGCCGAGATGAAGACGCCTAGCTCGGCGACGGCGACGAAACTCGACCTCGGGTCGCTAACAACTACAACAACAGCAGCAGCAGCAGCAGCAGCAGCAGCGACGGTATTGGCAGAATCCAAGGACGAGGCGGACGGCAACAGCAATAGCAACAGCAGCAAAACCGAGAGGACGGACCTCGAACCGGGCCAGACGCTGCAGAAGGTGGTCAGCTTCAACCTCAAGGAGGAGGGCAACCACGTGCTAGCGGCGACGGTCAGCTACTACGAGGCCACCGAGGTGAGCGGCCGCACACGCACCTTCCGCAAGCTGTACCAGTTTATCTGCAAGTCCTCGCTCATCGTGCGGACCAAGGCGGGGCCGCTTGGGCTGGCGGGTGGCGCGGTAGAGAAGCGCGGCCCGGATGGAACTGCTGCCGAGGAGGAGGAGGAGGAGGCGGGACAAGAAGGTCAGGATGATGAGAAGAGGGAGAGGAGGAGGAGGAGGAGGAGGAGGACAGGGAGGGAGGAGGACAACAAGAAAAAGAAGCGCCGATGGGTGCTCGAGGCTCAGCTCGAGAACTGCAGCGAGGAGACCATGCAGCTGGAGCGCGTCGGGCTGGAGCCCGAGCCCGGCCTCGCGTATGCCGGGTGCAACTGGGACCTGGCCGGGGCGCCGGGCGGGGAGATGCCGGTGCTGCACCCGGGGGACGTGGAGCAGGTCTGCTTTGTGGTTGAGGGGGAGTGGGGAGAAGAAGGGGTTAAGAGGGAAGATGACCGGGGAGGCAGCAGCAATCGCAGCAGCAGCAGCAGCAGGGAGTCAACTGGAGCAGACAGCGAGGACAGGGAAGGAAGGGGTGGTAGTGGTGGAGGTACGGGTGCGGAGGCTAGCGGCAAGGTCGTCCTCGGGATCCTCAGCATCAGCTGGCGCGGCGAGATGGGCAACAGGGGCTCGCTGTCGACGGGCAAGCTGGTGGCGAGGGCGCTGCCAAAGGCTACAGGTCTGGGGCGAGGTTGAGTAACTCATATATGGCTTTGCTTCTTCACATTTTATACTGATCATAGTAGTACTCTTTTATTCCGGGGGTCTGGCTAGCTTCAGTACAGTAACCTACCAATGACTAAATAAATATGCAGATCCATCATCTCCCCTGCAATCCGTACACGCCTATTTACTAACACTATATATACCTTCTATATCATTCAGGTCTTTATATACTAACGACCTTACTTCGAGCGAAGCGAGGCCGGGGGTCTAGGGGGAACCCCCAGAAAAAGTCCGCTCTACCTTGTATGCTTCTTTTTCCTGGGGGTTCCCCCCAGACCCCCGACCTCGCTTCGCTCGAAGATATTATAGCAATGTTTATTTTGTGATTGACACTGTAGCTAGCCTATAAGCTAGTCTTTTGCTATCCGCGAATTTTGTTTGGGTTGGATGAAAAGATGACAACTTGCTCGGTAGTCGAAATCCGCCCCTGAAAGTGGAGTATTGAGCGAGGCTGGCTCACTGAGTTGTTCTGCGGCCCTTGTTTACTCGCGGCTGAATGTGATCATTCTCCTGACTCCCACCTTTTTACCATTTTTTTTTCAGTAAGCTTGAATATAAACTCAAGCTCACTGAACAAAACCTCATCAATAGACGTCAACGTTGTTTACAGGCTATTCTGACCAATCACACCAGACAGCATGAACTTTTCCAATCAACCCCAGCAAGGCTTCATCCGTCAGTGATGAAGAGCGTCGAGGTTTTTTTCCCTATAGTAAACGGACGTCTCAAAAGCTCTCGAGTCTATAAGCCCATTCGCATTCATATTCACATCCACACAATGACAAGACTATCCATCATGTACCGTGCCGGGCGCACATGTACATCATCATCATCATCACCAAGCCGCGCCCCCCCTATTGCTCTCCCCTGCGCGGCGCTCCTCCCTCACACAAGCAGGAGGCGGCTGATGATATCTTCCTCGATCTCATCCGCCGACGCGCCAACACGAGCATCATCATCATCATCACCAGCATCATCATCGCACGCGCCATCCTCACATTTACATTCTACGCCGCCGACTCCCTCAGAGAACAGCAGCAGCTCTTCCACCACCACCACCACCACAGCCGACGACGACCCGCTCGCCCTGCTCTCCCGCCCGACCTGGTCCGTCCGCTCGCTCATCCAGCAGCCACCACCACCGTTATCAACATGCTCGTCCTCCGAGCCCCCCCTCCCAACCATCACCCCCTCCCAGCTGCGCCACCTCCTTCGCCTGTCTGCCCTGCCGCCCCCATCTTCACTAGCACACGCCTCCACTACTAGGAAGGGGGAGGAGGAGGAGGAGGAGAAGGCGGCCCAGGACGGTGAAAAAGAAGAAGCAGACATGCTCGCCACCCTGCGCGCGCAGCTGCACTTTGTGCGGGCGGTGCGCTCGGTCGACACGGCGGGCGTGGAACCGCTGCGGGCCATCCGCGACGAGGTGGCGGAGGGGGAGGAGGCCGCTCTTCTCGCGGCATCGACAGCGACAGCGACCGCGACCGGAAGGGGTGTAGTTGTGGGGCTGAGCGCGCTGCAGGCCGAGCTGGACCGGGAGGTGGTGGTAGGAACGACGGGCGGGGACGGGGGGAGGCCGAGGAGGCGCAGGCGGAGGACAGGCGGCCTGTCGTCTATGGAGAGAGGGGAGGAGGAGGAGGAGGAGGGTAAGATGGAGGAGGAGGGGGAGGGGGGAGGCGAGGAGGAGGAAGAGAAGTGGAGTGTCCTGGACACCGCGGCCGAAACGACGGGGAAGTTTGTGGTTGTGAGGAAGGGGGGAGGGGTGGGTGGCGAGGGATAGCGCTGAGTAGCAGTTAGAAGGGGGAGGGGGGGGGGCTCGAGTACTGGGAAACGCATGTGTCGAGGGAAGAATCCCATCAGGCCGTCATTCCTGATTTGAACCGAGGCTCGAACATAGAGTGCTGACTATAAAATGAAAAAAGGGGTAAAAGGTAGAGCGGCCTTTTTCTGGGGGTACCTCCCAAACCCCCGACCTCGCTTCGCTCGAAGAAACTACTGCAACAATTGTTTTATGATTGACATTGTATATCCCGTCCCTCGAGGACAGGGTTCTAGTACACTCACATCCCACATGCACCTCGTCATCACCACATACCGCCTGGGTATGGAAAAAGGTTTCTTCTGTACTATAACACCCTACGGGCCTCGCAATGTGTTCCCAATAGCTCCTCCCATCCTGGCCTTGTCGATCCTGCCTGACTCCTACCTAAGGAAGCCCATCATGACTGGCTGACTGGGTTGTACAATAACATAGGGTGTTTGTGCTACACAATGTCGGGCTTGCCAATATCCATCCACACTCGTTGACAAAGAAAATGAACAAGGAAAATGATCGCTCCGACCAGCCTACAACAACATACCCGACCAGCTGCCATATGTATTTGCTCTGGGATAACACACTGGATCATGCTCCTGTCCCCCCTGAATCCTCATATCATCGTCCTCATATCGTATGTCGCACAGAAACGCAAGTGGCATGGGAGAATAGAAGAAAGGAAAGAAAGGAAAGGAAAAGAAAGGAAAGGAAAGGAAAGGAAAGGAAAAAAGAAAGAGAGAAAAAAAAAGAAAGGGGGAAAAAAAAAAACATGAGCGTTCTTGCACCATCCTCTGGCGCACATAGGGGCGGGTCGGATACAAAACTGTAAAAGAATAGAAAAAAAGAAGAAGGAAAAAAAAGACACGGGAGATGGAACGGTGACGACAAAGAGGAGATGGAAAAAATCATTTCTTCTTACCCTTGGCCTTCTTAAACCGGGTTCGGATGACTTCATGACCGCCATCGTTCTTGTGCCCCTCGCTGTCCGCCACGGCCGTGCGTGTCGGCGACACGCCCCGCTCGACCGCGTCGCGCTTGGTCTCGCGGCTGCGGTCGGCGCGCTCTACCGCGATCAGGACGTCCTCGTCGACGCGGACCTGGGCCCGGTCGACGTCCTCCCACCCGATGTGCTTGAGGATGCTGCCGACGAGGTGCTGGTATCTGAGGTGGACGCTGACCTTAGCAGAAACATCCACGTTCTCGACACCGTCGCACCCCGTCACCTGCTGCAGGCCGGCAACGCCGAAGTCGACGCTGCTCATGCGGTACAGGAACCCGAGCACGTAGTCGTTCTCGGAAAAGACGTTGACCAGGCGGCCCGAAACCACGCTGCGCATGGCGCACCACACCTGCTTCTCGGCCGGGCACGGCGTGCCCATCAGCACCGCGTTCTCCACCAGTCCGAAGGCGCGCTTCTCGGCCAGGACCAGCAGGCACGTGTAGATAACACGCGCGCCGAGGCTGAAGCCCATCAGCGTGACGCCGCGCTCGCCTTGGGCCTTGCTCAGCAGCGTGTCGGCCAGGGCCAGGCCGGCCTTGTCGGCACGCACGCTGGCCACGCACCACGGGTTGTCGATGATCTTGCTGACCTTGAGGAGCCCCACCGGCCAGAAGCCCTTGAGCATCCGGGCGACGACTGGGTGGCGGAGCTGCTGGTCAGCAAGCATGGGCATGGCTACTAAGAATGATTGCAGCGGCGACAGAGGCGTGAGAAAGCAGGGCTCACTAGTCCTAGCAATGATGTCCTTCTTCGCCGTGCTCCATGCCGCGCTGGTCATCACCACCTCCATGGCCGTGCCCATCTTCTTGAGCGAGTCCATCTCCCATGTCAGCGCGTACACCTCGCTCTGGGCGCCGAGCACGCGCCAGGGCTTCGTGATGCTATCGTCACCCGTCATCCAGCCATTGACGGCGACGACAACGCGCAGACGGCGTTGCGCGGGCTGGAGCCTGCCCATCTCCAGGTCCTCGCCTCTGCTGCTCGGGCTGCACAGGGGGAGAAAGCCAAAATCCTGAACGTCCTTGGCGAGCTGCTCGAGCATCTTGATAGGCGCTCGCGCGGTCCACAGGCCAAAGAGCGCGCCGATCGCGAAGGTGTTGTCCGTCATGGGGGCGAGGAGTCCAGCCGTGGCGACGGGTCCCAGGCCAACCCCCCCCGGCCCCGTGCCAAACCCGGCCGTGACTAGCGGCAAGGGGAGGCTGGGAGGCCCTCCATGCAGAGCACTGCTGCTGTACCAGCTCCCCTTGGACTTGCGAGACCGGGGCTCCTCGCTCCGCTTCTGCATGATCTCCTCGGGCGAGACGTCCTTGACGACCTGGGCGAGGCCGGCGGCCACACGGAGCTCCTCCTGCCCCAGCGTGCGGAGCGGCAGGTGCAGCGACGAGGTAATGTTGACCATCAAGGTGCGGGACCAAGCGCCGTAGTGTTCGATCGACAGCAGCAAGAGGAGCAGGGCATGCAGTAGCAACACCCGTCTGTCGTGCGGAATCGTATGGAGCTGGTTCATTGCGGGAGGAAAGAGTCGCGCCAGGGTTGCGTCGTCTTCCAGCGGATCCGGTCCTCTAGGCTCTGTTGCTGGGAGCGTCAGCGTCGGCGCTCGTCACTGCTTTGCTAAATCCAACCAAGGTGGAATACATCCACGACGGCAATGGTGAGGAGCTAGGTGGTTGGCTGGCTGGGGGGGAAGGACTTACTGCCTCGGCCCTTCTGAGTGCCGGCTTTCTTGGGGGCAGTGGGAGGCAGGGCCATTGGGCCTTCGGGGATCCGCCTGACCGAGATGTCGGAGATGCGCTTCTGCACGGAAAGCTGCCATTTTTTGAACTGCAGCACAGTCTCTTTCTTCAGCTCCTGGAGCATTGGCGAGACCGTGTTGGTGGGCTGCGGCACCCGGGGGGCAGGGAGAGGGAGAGGAGGCTGGCTGCCAGCATGCTGGCCCGCATCCGGCGTCACCGGCCGAGGCTGGGACTGGGACTGGGGATACGGGGGGCACTGCGGGCTCTTGGCCTGGGATGTGGGGGACTTGGCCTGAGATATCGAGGACTTGAGCCTCTCCCTCTGGCCCTGCTGGCTCCCGACGGCAGGCCCGGAAGGGTCCGACAGGGTGATATCCTTGAGATGGCCGGGAAGGTTGGACCAGTAGCTGGGCCGGGCCGAGGCGGGGGCCGGGAGGTCCGAGGCGGTCGAGTCAAAGGTCTGCATCATCTGCTTCTGCATCGAGTCCATGATGCGAGCGACAAGGACCGTCAGCTCCGTCTTCTCGGGCGGGGAGAGCAGGGCGCTGAGATCAGCCTCGCGGCGGGGGATCATGGGGCGGCCTGGGCGGCCGGCACCAGGAGCCATGTCGGCCACCTCCTCGGTGCTGTCGTTGCTGTTATCGTGGTCGTTGTCGTCCGAGAGAGATGGCGGGTGGGCCGACGTGGGAGAGTCAGAGTCGGGCTCGGTGGAGAGCTCAGAAACAGAAAGGATGCTGGTGCAGACACTGGCCGTTTTGAGCCGTGGCAGAGACTCGGACGCCTTCCGAGGCCGCGGGCCCGCGGGCTGCGGCTCGACTTTGGCCTTGGCCTTGGCCATGGCTGCTGGTGGGTTGCCTGTGTGGGAAGGCAGGGGTCCGTCGCGCCTTCTCCTGTTCCTGCTCGGGCGGATGACCAGCAGCGTGTCACTCAAGGACCCGAAGTGGGTCCCGGCTTGGGTGGACGCTCAGACGTGGATAGAGATGTTGGAAGGAAGGAAGGAAGGAAGGAGTGAAGGAGGGGTTTGGGGGGGCGGTGGCTCGACGAGGAATACAAGTAGGTGGCCGCAGGTGGCCAGCGACAACACGGTCGAGACAGGCGAGAGCAGGCGAATTGGACGCGAAAAGTTCAACTTCAATAAAGGCTGAAGAGAGCCTAGATGGTGATAGTAGCTAGCTAATATGCTGCTAATATGCTGCTATTCCTCTGCAGAGAGGCTGCAAGGAAGAAGATCATGGACGTTGCCCGAGGGTGAGTTGCGTCTCGATGAGGAAGGTACTCCTGCCAGGCGACGTCGGCAGCTACAGCGACAACAACGACGACGACGGAAACCACAGTGACGGCGATGCTGAGCTGGCTGAAGGATTGACTGTTGGTGACTCGAAAATTCGGATTTGGGGGTTGTCCCAAGCAACCATTCTTGCTTGGTCTTTGGTCCCGAGTCGAGCCTGAGTCCATCTCAGGCCTGGAGGCTTCCACAAACCTCTTTTATTTTCCGGGGCATACCTGAGGAGGACCTGACTCCGAGCACCCTGAGCTTTCGAGCTTTCGAGGCTTCCAACTGACGAACACCTCAAAGGCGCCTCGCCGGAGAGGTTGTGCGAGGCGCAAGCAGGACAAGCAAGGCAAGCAAGGTGCGAACCAGACCACGGCACGGCAGTGCACGAAGGGATGAAAAGGCCCGGGGCCACGATACAATGCTTGGTTGATAGATAGTAAGAGGTAGCTAAGGAAGCCAAGGAAGCCAAGGTAGGCAAGGCAAGCGACCACCGTCCTCCCCCCAAGCACCCACGCACCACCCATTGCCGTCCACTCACCTCACCACGTCGCACGTCGCCGGCCGTGTGTTCTCCCGTGTGTATCCAGACCACCGGTGTTGTCAAACCTGATCCAGCGCATGTGCCTTCTACCTGGCCCATCACTGATCCAATGCAGTGCGAACGTGGGGTGCTACTGTATCTGAGGGGGCCAGTTGTAAATCAGGCCATGCGTGACCCTGCCCGAAAGCAGCACGATCACCACACAGGACACAGGACATCTAGACTTTCCTTGGTGTTTTCGATCCGGTCTACCTACCCAGGGGTTTGAGTTGCCAGCCTCGTGGATCCTAAGGTCCGTACACGCTCATTTACTACCACTATTATATCTTCGAGCGGAGCGAGGTCGGGGGTCTGGGGGATTCCCCCCAGGAAAAGAAAGACCGCTCTACCTTTTACCTTTTGTTTCCTGGGGGTTCCCCCCAGACCCCCGACCTCGCTTTGCTCGAAGATACTATCGTAATAAAACCAGTGTTCTACGTTTTAACTTCTTTTTTTCTGGGGTTTCCCCCCAGACCCCCGACCTCGCTACGCTCGAAGGTACTACAAAGTAATCGGACCCTAGGATCTATATCGACTTGGCACGATGCCGCTGACTAATCAAGGCCTGCCGTCAGTAAAGTTTGGCCTCGAGTTTGTCACTTACGTAACTTTACGACTAGGCGAGGGGCAACAAAACACCCCGCCGCCACGCAGGATGGACATTACCCTTGGACCCCGTTCCGTCATCGCTACCCTACCCTTGTTTTTCCTTCCTACAGCAGCAACGACAACAACAACAGCAACCCCAGAATGAGAACCATGCATTTCTAAAAACACGAGTCGAGACGCGACCCTTAATTAGCGCCCCAGCCCCGTCAAGTCGTCGCCAAAGTACCCGCCAATCCACCAGATTGCTAGCCATGGAGCCCACCAGCATCATGCGGCAATCCGCGCCGCCCGCTGGCGGCACGCAGTCGCAGACCTTCACCGAAACCCTGGCCGCGCCTTCGTCGACGAGCGAGGCACCACCCATACTCCGCCTGCGCGGCGCCCACCCGTCCACGAGACGCTCCGTGCAGTGGCGCGACGACGTTGTCGACAACGAGGGCCTGAACCGCAAGAAGTCAAAAGGTAACGCAGGGGAGAAGGGAAGGAGGGAAGAAGGGAAGGGGATAGAATAGCGTGCAACTTGCCTCTACCCAGCCACCAGAGATAACTTGCCCGCCTGTCGCCCACCAGCTGACCCCAAGCCTTCGCCCCTGCCCCCGCAATAATTAGTGTGCTGCATCTACCACCGACCCCGCGCCGTGGACGAGTCGTCAGACTCGTCCGACTCGTCGTCGTCGTCGTCGGACTCGGACTCAGACTCGGATTTCGACGGCGACCGCCCCCCGCCGCCGCCGCCGCGAGATATCCCTCGTCCAGATCAGTCTCCTCGCGGCCAGGACCGTGACAACAACGACCCCTCGCAACGCGACCCAGCCAGCGGCGCCGACAAACCCCCGGCCGACGGGGCGACCGGCAACGACAGCGGCGGCGACGGCGGCAGTGCGCACAATGACCATGACCGCGGCTGCAGCCATACGTCGCACCGGCACAGGCACGGGCCGCGAGGAGGGGGGAGAGGTACACCGGCGGATGGCGCCGGCGACGAGCACCGCGCGAAGCGACAGAAGCGGCGGCCCAGCCCCAATGCATACGAGAAGATGCCACGGCCAAAACCGCAGGGTGATGGTAAAGGAAGGGGGGGAGGAGAAGGTGGAAGAGGAGGGCTGGGGCCTGGCGGGGTGACGCAAAGTTGATCGCGCGTCCCTGGGAGAAGGGGAGGGAATGGGTAGGAGGTGACTCTGGCGCAAAAAGAAAAGTATTGCCTAACAGTCTAGGTATGTTGGGGTGGGATAAACTGTTTTTGTCTCTGCTGTTATGGAGGAGCTGATGCGGCAAGACACATAGAGATAGACCCAATGTGTCGTTCATCAGCATGATCATCATGGAACATGGAGACGTTCTCGGTTAGCGGAAAAAGCATATGTTTTTCTTTTCTTTCTTCGATGGGGTGGGATGTGGGTTGTGGGTTGTTCCTGCTGTGGACGGCGGACCGGGACTTGTCGCTTCAGTACCTCTGCATTCAGCAGCACCTGAAGAGGAACCCCCCCCCCCCCCTCCCCCCATTTTTTTCCCCCTTCTGTTTCAAGAGAGGGCGTGTTGCGCGAGATATTCCGAGATACCAAAATATTGCGAGTGAGATTTACCCCCGCCAAATGTAGAATACATACCCTTTTACACTTGCTTCCTCAAGCTCGACGGGGCCCGTGGGGAGGACACTGACAAGACGGGGCACGGCTAGCCTTTTGAGATGTTGCGGCGAGACAGGAAGGTAGTGCCAATCATAACATAAATCTATAGACCCTAGGGTTTGTACCGTACACGCTTATTTACTGACCTACAGTAGTATCTTCGAGCGAAGTGAGGCCAGGAAAAGACCACTCTACCCTTTGACCAATTTTTTTTCTTGGGGTTCCCCCCAGACCCCCGAGCTCGCTTCGCTCGAAGTAGAGTCGTTAGTATATAAGGACTTGAATAACATAGAAGGTAAATTTTTTTTTGCTTTTATGGGCTACAAAATTCATGGTTGCCAGTTTTCCCACAATACTTAAAAGTAATGATACATAGAAGGTATATGGGTTTTAATAAATGAGCGTGTCCGGACCCTTAGGGGAGATGAGGGGAGGGATCTGTATGTTTATCTTCTGATTGGCACCGTAGGATAAAACATCACATAGCTGCAGTCTTGAAGTTGACCCAAATGATCCTCACGAGTTAGCCTGGTCTTTCCCAGAGCAAACAAAGTCAGACCAACGGGGGTTTGTACACTGGCACCTCCGTCAGGTGCGGGCCTGGTATCATGAGCTTCTTTTCTGCTTTAGCCTATCTCTCTCCGCCCTCCCCCCCTTGTTTTCTGGTTCCTCATCTGAGAGATCCCTCCACTGGTGGTATCAATTTTCCTACTCCCAGGTATTAAAGACAAACCCTGCCCTCCCATGGAAAGAGACGAAACCGAGACCGACGAGGAATAGACCCTTGAAGGAAAAAAAAAAAAGAGAGAGAAAAAGCAACAAAGATGGATGATGGGTAGGAGATGCATGCATGCTAATTGTACATTCTTTCCGCTTCTTCCTATCTCTCTTTCTCGCTCTCTATCCTTCGCTGTCGCCAAGAGAAAAGCCCTGTAGTATGAGCAACGAGGGGAAAGCCAACGAGGCAAAGGGCAGCGGGGAAAAAAGGACGATTGGAAGGAAGAAAATCGGAGGAGAGGGAGGATGATATTGTGGAGGAGGGGAAAAAATAGGAGTAGAACACTGATATACAGTCCTTTGTACCCCCCCCCCCCCCCCCCCCCCCCCCCCCCCCCCCCCCCCCCCCCCCCCCCCCCCCCTCCCTCCTTTTCCCTTCTCTTCTTTTTTCCCTTTCTTCTTTCTGTTTTTTTTTCTCCTCCTTCTA
Organism: Echinosphaeria canescens; assembly: GCA_011319275.2. Lineage (NCBI taxonomy): Eukaryota > Fungi > Ascomycota > Sordariomycetes > Sordariales > Helminthosphaeriaceae > Echinosphaeria > Echinosphaeria canescens. Next base: position 2 of record WXYE02249276.1, on the reverse strand, counting down.
TA
>WXYE02249171.1:0-17188 GCA_011319275.2 Echinosphaeria canescens | reverse complement strand
TCGCTTTGTAAGGTGATGTGAAAAGAAGAGGAAGCAGGAGGGGGAGGGACGGTGGGGGGGGAGGGGCGGGGTGGGGTATGGGGGGGGGGGGGGGGGGGGGGGAGGGGGGGGGGGGAAAGAGGAGGGGGAGATGACGGCCACGGCAGCGAGAGGCCAAGGAAGGCCAGCTTGCTGGAAGTCCGGTATTTTTTTTTCTTACATATGCACGGTTAGGGATGGACGGGAGAAGTGCCCCGAAAAAAAGGGTCGAGTTGGTTTGCGGAAACAAGAAAAGTCCACATGAGCCTAAATCTTTTTCTGTTCCAGGGAGGGAGGAAGCTTCCCTCCCGTGCATGACATGCTCACCCAGGCCAAAAGGCCCCAAACACAAATGCCCTTCTCAAGGTTCAACATCTTCGGTACAGTTCCAATAGCAAAATAAAGATGGAGATCCCAAGATCCGTATACGCTCATTTACTAACCCGACTATCCTGTTGTTACAGTACATTCGAGTGAAGCAAGGCCGGGGGTCTGGGGGGTACCCCCAGAAAAAAAAGGGTAAAAGGTAGAGGGTCCTTTTTTCTGGGGGTACCCCCCAGGCCCCCGGCCTCGCTTCGCTCGAAGTTGATATAACAATGTGTAGCAATAGTATAATCGGCGTTAGTAAATGGGCGTGTACGGATCCTAAGGATCTGTATGTTTATTTTGTAATTGGCACTGCATGTACCTAGCCACATACCGACACGTCTATTCTTCGGATCATATGAGGACGGGAGAAATGAAGAAAGGAAGATGGAGGGGGGGGGTAGCAGGGGTAGTCCTGTAGACAAACGGGACACGGCAAAATAGGCGTGGAGATAGATATGCGGGAGGGGAGCTCGTCCTTGTTCATTTCCCTTCCGACTGCTTCAATTTTTCTAGTTCTGGTGGTGGTGGGCAAGTCAGACCTCAGCCGGGGAAGCGAGCTAGGAGATGGAGCCTTTGGTTGGGCCTTTCTTGAGCGAAGGGCGGGAAGGGGGGGTTGGCCTCGGCCCAGATATTTCGGCAAAGCACACACACACACATAACACGCACTCACGCACGCACGCATGCAAACACAAAAGGAGGTCAGCAAAGGGCCGGGGTATTACGTAGGGCCCTTACGTTAGCATGAGCATGAGCATGAGCATGAGCATGCCTGACGGCCTTTTTAGGCATCCCGACGCTTCCCACCGAGTGGCATCTCCCTCCTTCCCCCTCCCCCCTCCCCCCTGGATGCCCGCACTCAACTGGACGAACGTATGTGCAGGTGCAGATGTTCAAAAGGTATGTCGGTACACAGGTACACAGGTACCTGGGACAGTACTGCGAGAAGTACTCGTATGCAGTTCCCTGGCGGCCACATGCCGCTCCCAGGCGGCCGGCCAGCCAGCCTGGTCGAGCGGGCATCATGATATAATCATATGATCAGGTGAGGCCAGGTAGGTATATATGAATGACCACAGGCGGTCTGGACTCGTGCCACCCAGCCTTTTCTCTCTGACAGCTTTCCTCGCTTCCAGCGCCTTCTCCGGTTGGTTAAAAGCGTGGAGCTCTCTTTTTCTGACGGGCAAGCAGGTTCTGAAGAAAAAAAAAAAGACAAGACCATGCCTCTTTCGTGCTGTGTCAAACAAGGAACAAACCGGAGGCTCAGACAACAGAAAGTCCCGTGATTGGTGCCGGGCATTTTATTACCCCAGACTTGCCAGCTTTCCATTCTCTCTCTCCACACCTACACCCCGGATGATGGCAGATTTGTCTGGAAGGAGACGGAAGGAGACCACTCGGATAGATAGGTAGGTACTGTATCTATCATCATACTTTTTTCTGCTGGAAAAAGGCCAAGTTGTCGGGTGATGGTTCTCTTGGCTTGCCTCCTCTCGTATTCAGCCAATGAAAAAAGGGCGCACACCACACGCGACACATGGGCGCAGCGCACAGGAGCCGTAGGGGTGAGGAAGGAGGACAGGGGACTGGGGGAGTACGCAAATGCAATACATGGCCTCCGCCACCAGTCGGCAGCGCGGCATCGGCATCGCGGGGTGCATGCCCAGCCAGAGAGAGCGGAGACGAGGCAGGCGGGGGGCGAGGAGGAGGCTTTCTTCCGCTTCCAGCCTACCCTCCGAGGCCACGGTCAGCATCCGGAAGATGTGTGAGCCTCACTGATGACGAGAAGCTTTCGTGTTAAAGCGTTAAGCATATGGGGGCGCCTACCCGGAGGTGCTTTTCCGAGCCAATCACAAAATAAACAAAGATCCTAGCATCCGTACACGCTCATGTACTAACTCCGATTATATTATTACTATAGAACATCTTCGAGCGCAGCGAGGTCGGGGGTTTGGGGGGGACCCCCAGGGAAAAAAAAAAAAAAAAAAAAAAAGGGTAAAAGGTGGCGCGGCCCTTTCCTCCCGTGACCCCCGACCTCGCTGCGCTCGAAGATAACTCCAAATAATAATATATCTGTGATTAGTAAGTGAGCGGTGCATGGACCCCATGTTGGTGGGGAGAGGGGACACGGAGAGCTATTGTCACCCGAGCGGCTTGGTTGCTGTTCTCTCAAAGACGTTGAGCAAAATAAAATCCAAAAAGTTCATATGTCAGATTGGGTCGAAATATTTCCATATCACATCAGTAGTGGCTGCTGCGATTACGAGGGATTTGACTATGATGATTATTGGCTTGTCCGCCGCCTTATAGCATAGGCATAGGTCCCCGACAGGTCCCGGTCCTCCAGAGGCACGGATTTTCCCATGGCTGAATCAGACTGCACCCAGGGTTCAATAAGAAACAAGAGATATGTCTGGAAATCAACTCCTGACTCCTGGTCGCCGTTTTCCATCCCGCAGCTGCCGGAAGGTCTTGTAGACGACGCCTGTCAAGATGGACGACTTGAGTAGCCATCGCAAGGACCCGCGACTGAGCGTCCAGGAAGCACTTGCTCTGGTTGAGATCAAAGACCCGTCACCGACTCCAGCGTTGCCAGCCCAGAAGCGCTTCATCAGCCGCCGCGCCGCCTGGAAGCCTGCGACCATCATACCACAGGCACGCCCGTATCCGGCCATAGACATACCCGCATACGGGGGCAACGTGTACTGTCAGAGTGCCTGGGCCGCCTGTCGGACGTGGAGAGAACTTGAAGACGGGAGAAACAGCCAAGCAGGGGAGAGGGGAAAGACAGCCAGGCTGGGTTTACATGTATGCTGTGCTCCTCCTACCCTCATGTGATCCGTTTGATATCCAGGAGCCCAGGAGCTAACAGTGCAAGAACCGAGCCAGACCATCCACGGGTACTTCTCCAGCGTCGGCATATATAACAGGCCCTTCATCCACCATGTGACGGTCACGTATCCAACACCCCCCCCTCCCCCTCCCCCGTCCCCGTCAACTACACTTGCATCACCCCCATCCTCCTCCCCCTCCCTTTCCCCCTCCCCTTCCCGCCCTTGCTCCTTCGCATCCGTGTTCGTTTCCGCGCACCAGCCACTCGTGGCCAGCACCAACCCGGCGGGCGACCATTTCCCCCCCGCGGCCGACGCGGCCTTGCCCCTGAGCCGCGACCCGTCCTTCACCGCCATGTGCTCCTTCAAGCTCCCGGAGCGGGACAGCGGCGGGGTCAACGCGCAGGAGGCGGCCCCGCAGGTCCGCTTCGCCGACATCCTCCGCGCCAGGAGGCCCGACGAGTGGCCGCCCTCGCCGCCGGCCGACATCGACGCCGTCATCGCCATCGCCGGTGACCAGGCCGTCGCCTCGTCCCCGATGGTGCACATGTACAAGGTCGACATGCGCGCGCACAACGAGGCGAGGCCGCTGCCGGCCGACAAGACGGAGCTGGTCTTTTACCGCCTGATCTGGCCTCTGCCGGTGGCAGCTGCTACCACTGCTACCACCACCACCACCACCACCACCACCAGGACGAGGGGCAATGGCAACAGAACCAGCAGCAGCCAGGAGGGGGAGGAGGCGGTGGACAGCGACGGCAACGACTGGACGGACCCGAACCTGCACGTGGTGGTGCACGCCTACGCGGCCGACCGCAACGGGCTGCTGATGGCCGGCAACAACCTGGGCATGGGCTTCCGCTTCGGCAAGGCCGCGACCCTGAGCTACAGCCTGGTGGTGCACGCCAACGCGGAAGACGCGCTCATGGGCAACGGCGCGGACGAGTGGTGGCTGCAGGAGTTCGCCATCGCGCGCGCCGCCGCCGGCAGGGCCATGGTCACCTGCAAGATCTGGAGCCCCCGCGGCGTGCACGTGGCGACCATGTACCAGGACGGGCTGCTGCGGACCAGCGAGTCCGGGGACGGGTGGGGTCCCGAGGATGTACGACGGCGAAGGGGCGGCGGGGGCGGCGGGGGCGGCGGGAAGCTGTGATGTGATGTGATGTGATGTGATAGGCGAAAAAAAGTATTCCCCTGGGACTGGACTTTGGTCAAGACGGGAACTCGAGAGGAGGACACGGCGGTGTTACAGTATTTACGGCCATTGTTTCAAAGATAAGAACTACTAGATAGAAGAATGTATATTCCACCTACCTGCCACCACGGCGAATTAGACGGAGGATTAGACGGAGGCCGGTTCACCAAATCACCAGCCTATTTCGAGGCCGTGGAAATAAATGTACAAACTTGGATAGGTGCATTATCTGCCAAGTTTGCGACGATATACCGCACGGAAGAGGGGGGCGTTTCCCAAGACGTTTCCTGGCTCCTCCTACTCACGGGCAACCTTCCAGCGTGAGAAAAAGGGCTCGGATATCGTATTCCGGCCCTAGAAATGCAGGCTAGTTCGATCCGGGGTCCTGGAGTCCCGGGCCCGGGCTCGGGCACTCGGTCGAGTCCTCGAGAGCGCGAGTGTGAAAAACAGGCAGCTATACCCCGTGACCTTCTAGTCGAATGAAACTCTCCGGCCCATTTTGTCAGCCATCTACTTTTCCAGTCTTGGCCTCTTCGTCCACTATTCCCCTATAGTACAACACAGATCCCTCATCTCCTCTTGGGTCTGTACACGCTCATTTACTAACCCCGTATACCTTCTACATCATCCAAGTCCTTATATATTATTAACTACTTTACTTCGAGCGAAGCGAGGTCGGGGGTCCGGGGGGTACCCCCAGAAAAAAAACATAGTCAAAAGGTCGAGCGACCTTTTGTTTTTCCTGGGGGTTCCCCCCAGACCCCCAACCTCGCTTCGCTCGAAGATACTGTTAGCAATAGTATAATCGGATTAGTAAATGAGCGTATACGGACCTTATGATTTATGTGTTTATTTCGTGGTTGACACTGTACCATAACACGTTACACAACAGCTTGCCACTGCATCTCGACCTTCTATTCGAGAAACTGTTCGTGCCCATGTTCCACCGCAAGTGCCTGAAACCCTCGAGCTGCTCATCCGTGATCGTCGCCAAAGTACGGACGCTAATGTTCTCGTCCCCGGCTCCGAGCCCCGCCAAGTTGTTGTCATGAACTCATCAACTCCTTGACCGGTCTTGGCGTCGAGACTGCACCGGCTAACTGGCCGAGACGTTATCGCTTGAATGGGGGCATGTTAAGATGCGGTTAACGGAGCGTGACGTATTTGGTGTAAAAGGAATACACATACAGTGTTAACAACGAAATCATATATGTTAATGCTAGGGCCCGTCCAGGCTTATTTACTAACCCCGATCATACGATTACTATCACATATTCGAGCGAAGCGAGGTCGGGGGTTTGGGGGGAACCCCCAGGAAAAAGAAAAAGGTCGCTCGACCTTTTGACTTTGTTTTCTTTTCTGGGGGTGCCCCCAGACCCCGACCTCGCTTCGCTCGAACTGTCCTTGATGACGTAAGAGATTGGGAAAACGGGGCAAAAACTGTGTGTGGCTTGACATTGTGTGGCTGTCGCAAAAGAAAAGAAAACTGGGGACCTCGCGTCTCGGAGCTCGTCGCAGCTTTGCATCGCATTGAAATCTTGAAGCTTCCGCTTGAACACACTTTTGAACAGTGCAAGCTGGCAACCCGCCCTACTCGAAAATGCTTTGTGGAAGTGAGTCTAAATTCCTGCATATTTCCACAGAGTTCAAGCAAGACTAGTGTTTCTAACCGGCTTTTATTTTGCTTCTCCCCCTCTAGTCTCTGGTGAGGTCCCCGACGAGCCCGTCGTGTCGCGGAAGACCGGCATCGTGTTCGAGAAGCGCCTGATACTCAAATACGTCGAGGAAAACGGCGGCAGGGAACCTGGCGCGGCGGCCGACGACGACGAGCTTGATGTCGAGGCCGACCTAATACCGCTCAAGACGGCGCGCGTCGTGCGGCCGCGGCCGCCGAGCTTCACGTCGCTGCCCTCTCTCCTCAAGGCCTTCCAGGACGAGTGGGATGCCCTGGTGCTGGAGTCCTACAACACCAAGGAGCAGCTCGTCCGGACAAGGGAGGAGCTCGCGACGGCCCTGTACCAGCACGATGCCGCCGTGCGCGTCATCGCGCGTCTGACCAAGGAGCGGGATGAGGCGAGGGACGCGCTGTCGCGGGTGGCTGTTGCGGCGAACGGTGGCGGTGGTGGCGCTGTTGCCGGAGACGGAGGCCCAGGAGAAGATACAATGATGATGGACAACGAGGAGCTTCCAGAGGAGTTGGCAAACCATGTGGATGAGGTGCAGCAAAAGTATGCCTTTTTTTCTTTTATTATCTCTCTCCCTCGCACAAACAGGTTGCCAGATCGGGCTGACACGGCATTCTCCTGTCAACAGACTCACCAAGGGGCGCAAAAAGCGACCGATTCCCGCCGGCTGGGCGACTCCAGACCACATCTCGACGCTCCAGCAGACGGCCTACACGGACCTGCCCTTCTCTCGCGCGACATGCATGTCGCTCGATGTCGAGTCTGGCTATGCAGCTCTCGGCGGCTACGAAGGACAGGTTGTCGTCTACGCGGTTGAGGCGGGCAAGGTCGAGCGATCCTTGGAGGTTGGCGAGCCAGTGAGCGACGCGGTCTGGGTTCCCAGCAGCGGGAAGCTCGTGCTCGCAACATACAAGGGGTCACTCATGGCCTACGACAAGGGCGTGGAAAGCAAGCGCAGCAAAGAGCACGCGGATGCTGTCACGGCCCTCGCGATACACCCCGGCGGCGAGATGCTCGCTTCGGTCGGGGCGGACAAGACATTTGTGTTTTATGCCGTTGGCGAGGAGGGATTCAGGAGAGTCATGCGCGTGCATACGGATGCCTGTACGTTGTTCCTTTGTTCCTTTTTCCTTTTTTGCTTTCCCGAGCTGTGTTTGGTGGACTAGGATTTTCTTGCCAGCAACTTCTGACTGACACGGCGCGCGTGCCTTTTGCAGCCCTCACCCGCTGCGCCTTCCACCCGGACGGGCACCTCTTTGCGGCCGGCACACAGTCCGGCGACATCAAGGTGTTCGAAACCAAGACCGGCGCACAGGCGGCCGTGTTCCGCCTGGGCGCGCCGGTGCAGAGCCTGGCCTTCAGCGAGAACGGCTTCTGGTTCGCGGCGGCGGGCAAGGGCCAGGCCACGACGACCATCTTCGACCTGCGCAAGGAGGGCGACGCGGCCAGGGCGAAGGAGCTCGAGACGGGCGACGCGCAGTCGCTGGCGTGGGACTACTCGGGCCAGTTCCTGGCCACGGCGGGCGCGACGGGCGTCACGGTGCAGCAGTACACTAAAGGCAACAAGCGCTGGTCGGAGCCGCTGAGGAACAGCATGTCGGCGATGGCGGTCCGCTGGGGGAGGGAGGCGACGACGCTGATGACGCTCAGCAAGGACGGCGTGGTGGCGCGGCTGGGAAGCAAGGAGTGAGGGCGAGAGAGATGGGGGAAGGACATGTCTGGCATGAAGGGGGCTGGACTTGTAATAGAACTGGGAGATGGGAGGTGGGAAGTGGGAGTGAGTTGGGGAGGAAGGGGCGAGGGGAGAAACAAGAGCACATGACCCAAGCTCTGTGGATACCGATTTTGGCAGCGTCAGTTTTTTGCCCAGCCTCAAAATCAAACGTGCAGATACCTCCCTTTAGTAACTTCCACTTCCGATTCTTACTTTAGTACATGGTGACAGTCAAACAGGCAAGTTTGTAAGCGAGTTTCTCTTTCTTTACTCAAACACAGTCAGGGAGCGGAAGTAGGCGAATGCGTAGTTTATCTACGTTGTCCATTTCCCTGTAAAACTAATAATAATAAGAAAATACCCGTCCTCTCTTTTTTTTTTATTTTTTATTTTTATTTTTATTTTTTTTCTCAAGAACTAGAAACCCTTTTTTGGGGGGGGGGTTCGGTACTCGAGGAGCTTGCAACGAGGCCGGGGGTCTGGGGCAACCCCAGGAAAAGACGCCTACCTTTCAACCTTTTTTTTTTTTTTTTTTTTTTTTTCCTAGGTTACCCCCAGACCCCCGACCTCGTCGCAAGCTCCTCGAAAGTCAAAAGCCTTCAATTAGAATCTCGGGGTTTTCTTCTTCCACGATCGTCATCAAAGTATCGTAAAAATAGATTGTGGTGATTGGACTACCTGACAGCTTCATCAGCAACCTTGCATTCCTGTTGTTGTATTGTACTCGTGTTATTGTGTTATTACTAAATGCAGAGTCAAAGCGTGACGTGACCGAAGCCGCGCTGCAACGATTGCATTCCCCACCTCCCTGCATCATCACGGATCACCGAACCACCACAGAGCCTGTCCTGAACAACTCCAGTGGGCTTCGTCCAGCCGAGGCTGCTTGCTGCGAATGACGACGAAAGCAGCCCCACTGGTCTCCCGTGGAACCCTTGTCTTTTTGGCTTTTTGGCTTCAGACTGTCAGGCTGTCGGCTGTTCACCCTCCTCGCCCCGTCTTCCTCGCCCGATCTCTCCCTTGATCCCGGGCTTTTCCAATTCCATTTGCCACACAGACAAAGCGTGACTGTGGCGGCCGCCCTGAGCTCATTGTTTACGGCCGCCGTCTCCCGAGTCTGTTCCTCGGGCTTTTCATCCCAACGCGTTCCCCCAAACGCCTCCCAGCCCTCCGTCTCACAGCAGCCGCCCTCTTCTCTCCATCCTGGCTGCCTGGCAGAGTCTGGCCTGCTAGCCTGCGCATGTGGCGACCATCATACGCGTGGATTGAGGTGAGCTGTCAGGCTGTCAGGCTGTCGCCTCTGGAGCGTCGTCCCCGCCTCTGTTTGACCAGTGCCCTGAATCTCCACGATTGCGGCTCCTGCAGCCTGCCTCCCTGCCTCCTCAAATTTGTTCGTAAGCCATCCAATGTAGACACAGACGTGGCTAATTGCTGTTAGCAATCAAGAGATATTATGGATTCTTCCCCGCTTCACCATACATCCTCCGAAGCGCTGCGATCAGTTGACGACACCGACTACTTTGCCGACCTCCCCGATCTGGACGAGGACGACCTTGACGAGCTCGGCCTTGCCTCCCCGGTCCACTCGTCGTCCCTAGCCTCTTCCCCGTCCACCGCATTCCCCCTCGACACAGACACCGACGACAACGACAACGACAACGACAACGAAAACAGCAGCAACGACGGAGGAAGTGACAGCAGTCTCTTCAGCTTCTTGTCGCCAGCGCTGTCGCCACGACCGCGGAACCGATCTGGCAGCTTGAGCAGCGATCTGTATCTTGACAGCCCAGAACCCGGCTCGGATCCAGATTTTGAGGCCGAGCATCAACGTGAAGCTCACCATCCCCCAAGACAGCTCTTCTCGTTGTCCCTCGGACGACATTCCGGTTTGTTGGCTGGTGATGGTGACGGCGATGACGACGAGGACGACGACGAGGACGACGACAACGAATACACGCCACCTCCTGACGACGACGACGACGACGGCTTGGACGACCTGAACCTGGACCTGGATGCCTTCAACGAGGAGGATATAAACGAAGAAGACGACGAGTACAGAGAGGACGTAGACGAGGCCCGTTTGATTGCCACGTTCCGGGAAAGAGCGGCACAGTATTATATCGATCGGATCGGTCTCGCATCGTCGGCAAGGAACATGGACGCTTTCCGAGAGAATCCCTGGCGGCAAATGCGCGGTCTCGGAGGCGATCCAGGTCCCTCGCGCCGCTTCTTCCAATTGCCACGGGAGCTACCACAGAGTCAGGCTCAGGACCCTAGCCTGAGTCGCAGACGTCAGGCTCAGGAAGCGGGTGCCCAAGGCCCCCAAACGGTCATAGATCTTACCAGAGAGTCCAGCAGCCCAGAAGAACCAGAACAACCCCCTTTGTTGTCACGGGCTGCCCAAACCAACCGTCGCCAACCCAGAAATCGGCAGCCTTCTGTTGGTGGCCTTGCGCTTCCGTCCTCTCGCCACAATCGCAGCATTGACGACTCAATACCTGCCCACAATACCGAGAGACCTGGCCATTCCCATCGCAATAACCGGCAAAATACTGCAGGCCACAACGACGACAGAGACGCCATCCTCAACGAGTTGTTCGTGCCACAAGCACGGGGGAGCGCGGGCGCACGGCGTGGAGGCCCCATATCAACCAGCAACCGACGCCCAGCTTCGCTTGTCCGCAGCGGCAGCGGCAGCGGCAGCAGCAGCATCCCCGGCAGCGGCGTCACCAGAAATCCCCCACGGCGTGCTGCGGGCCGTGCTCCCCGAGCCAGCAACACCGCACCGCCAGTGATAGATCTCACCGAGGATGCGGACGATGATCCTGTGCACGCGCGTGCCCCGAGGCGTGCCCGGAACGGTGTCTCGCAGCCGGCTGGAGCGGTCTCGCAGCCGGCTGGAGCGGTCGTCATTGACCTTTCGCACGAAGACCACGACGACGATGCCCCGCAAGTCGTGGGCGGAGCACCGAGGGAAGGTGCTGGCGGTGCTGGCGCGAGTGGCTGGGCGGCGCGCCTGTCCAACTTCAGCAACCTTGGCAATTTCCTCAGCATCGGCCGCGCCCTGGTGCTGGGTGGTAACAATGGCGGCGGCCCAGCAGGCGACAACAACTACAACGCTAGGGGGGTCCCATGGATGGAACGCACCATGTTTGGGCTCCCCAACACCATCCCGAACCCGCTGGGCATGGCCGGTCTCGACCTGGACTACGGCGCAAACGGCTACGACGACATTCTGGTGGGCTTCGACATTGGGACGCGCCTCGCCCGCGCGAAACCCGTGTACACGAAGCCACCCGCAGCCGAGGACGGCTTCACACGCGGCACGGATGAGGCGCGCTCAAAGGAAGATGAGGTCGAGCTTGTGTGCGCCGGTTGTGAGCAGGAGCTCAAGTACGACCCGGATGCGACGACCGACAACGAGCGTCCGGTCAAGAAGCGTCGGAAGGACAATGCCGAATACCACTTCTGGGCTGTGAAGGAGTGTGGTCATGTGAGTTTTTTCTCACTCTTCTCTTCTATGTTATCAGTCAATTACCATGCTGTCTCCGGTTCACGATCAGACCTTTCCTTACAAAGTTGCCTCAGGTCTTCTGCAAGTCTTGCTTTGACAACCGCAAGCCCCTCGCCAAGAGCGCCAAGAAAGCAGTGAAGGACATGCCAGAGACCCGATTCCGACTCGAGGGCAAGAAGCTGGCCTGCGCGGTCGAGGACTGCGGGTCGGATACGACAGCAAAGGGGGCTTGGGTGGGCATCTTCCTTTGAAAGAAAAAGAGGCCCAGCTGCCCAGTGTCACGACATGATTGCACGCTGTCCTAGGGTCTCGGACCTGCAGGCCGACTTCTTTCCATTTTATTCCTTTCTTTTTTTTTTTTCGCCTTGTCCTTCTCCCTTTTCGCTTCCCTCGACAGACCTTGCTTTGCGCATAGGAAAAGAGGGAAGTTAAATGTATCAGTGAGACAAAGGGGGGAAATTGCCGGAGGTGAATGAATCAACCGGCTGGTTAATGATGCGAGGGAGGGGGAAGGGGGACTAGGGGGGTGTTAGCATCATCAAGTATGTGTACCCCCCCGGTCAATCGAGAGACAAGAGGGTTCCGGAGGCAATGGCAGGAGGAAGGGAGTTGGTTGGCTCTATGGCAGGATGACACTGGCTAGCATTACAAGGTCATGGGCATGGCTTGGCGTTTTTTTTTTATCTTTCTTTCGGTACTCAAGGACAAATGTATACGATTCAGAACTTAGGCACGAAGTCATTCGAGTTTTTTTTTTATCTTTTGGTTGGTCTAGAGCGGATGCTTTTCCCACCCTGCTGTGGTTGTTCACAGTGTCGAATCACCAGGTGCCCCAGGCAGCTCTCCAGCGCAATCATGAATACACATCCTTCCTCTGCAACAAGAAGTTCTTTTGCATGTCGATGACCAGTGAAGCTACAGCCTCAGTCTACCTCGTATACCTGAGGGAGGGCCTTGTCTCGCCAGGTGTGTGGGGAAATTCATGGGTTGGACAGGATTGAATGGTCGACAACAGTTCCCTTGTCCGTATAGATAAGAAGACACTCGAAGAGACAGGAAGAATCCGAGCCGGAGCAGAACCCTCACTCATTCTTGATGGACTCGAGACTGTAAAGTACAGTGCCAACCACAAAATGAACATGCAGATCCTAAGGTCCATATCCTGCTCATTGGTTGGTTGACCCCGATTGTATTATTATTCTAGCATCAGAAGACCTTCGAGCGAAGCGAGGTCGGGGGTCTGGGGGGAACCCCCAGGAAAAGGCCGCTTTACCTTTGAACCTTGATTTTTTTCCCAGGGGTGCCCCCCAGACCCCCGACCTCGCTTCGCTCAAAGGTCTTACAATATTCGTATAATGAGGGTCGGCCCGTCATTCCATTGATCGCCCCTCCCCCAGTCCCACGTCATAAAAAAAAAAAAAAAAAAAAAAAAAGAAATAGAAAGAAAAGGAACTTGGTTTAATACATCCGTAATCCAGACTGAGAGAATGAAATGAAAGGGTATCTTCGCTTCCTGTGCCATATATATGTCCCCCCCCCCCATCAAACGCCACCCCCAAATGTACCCTAGAAACCAAATACCAACACCTAGAGAGACACCGCTTATCGTCTCTCTTTTCTGTCCGAGAGCGTTCGGGAAAGAGTACCGGGTGTTGTGTGGCTCGTAGGTTGCAGGGTAATAGTGTCAACAAAATTTACATTAGCCAGATGGAGGGATCCATGTCGATGTTGAACCCTCCTATGTTGGGACTCCAGCCCAGAAGGAACAAGTCATCTCCAGGGAGTCCGCCCTGGCCGGGCAGCCCGAAGACCATGGCGCCGCCGGGGCCTACCATGCCTGGCTGGTGGTGCTGGTGGTGCTGGTGGTGGTGCTGCTGTTGGTGCTGCAACATGTGCTGGGGGACCATTGCCGACGAGTATGCGACACCACCACCCATGCCCGGGTGATGCGGTGGGGGATGATGTACGTACTGCTGTTGCTGCTGCTGTGGCTGTTGCTGCTGCTGCTGCTGCTGCTGCTGCTGCTGCTGCTGCTGCTGCTCTTGTGGGTGGGCACCCTCCACATAAGGCATGTCGGCTCCCATGCCTTGTCCTTGAAGATGGTGCCGTTGCGGCGCCGGTGCATGTGGCAGTGCATACTGTGGTGGGACCTGCCGATGCTGTGGCTGCTGCTGCTGCTGGAGGCCCGCGTGCGCCAGGAGACGAAGCGCCTGGTTCGTTCCCATGTGTCCTCCGGCCAAGCTTCCAGGTCCTCCCGCGGACAGCTCCCCGCCGGACGGGTTGGCGGGGATGAGCGCCAGCGTCCCGGGGTCGAATGCCGGCGTCCTGACCGTCACGCGCAGGCTGCCCGCGTAGGGCCGTACGCGGAAGATCATGTCCCACAGGAACGAGGCGCCTAGGCGGTTGGTGATGACGAGGTCCGGCAGGAACATCTTCCGGTTAGCCATGGGCTCGTTGAAGTCGCTGCCGAGCTGGCTGGCCTTGACGTTGGCCAGTAGGTTGTCCGTGCTGGGCCTCCTCTCGGCCATCATGGGCATGGGCATGGGTACCGTCAGCGAGTCGGCCGGGCTTGTCGCCCCGCTGCTACCAATATGCGTGTCATTGTTGGCGCCGCCGTCGTCGCTGTGAATATCACAATCACGGCAAACTCCAGCCCTCATCCCATCAACATCGCCTAGGCCGCTAAAAACGACGCCGGTGGCGGCGTCGCAGCGCACGAGCACGCCGTCCGGGCCGACGACCGCGCCACCCGCCGCCGCTATCCTCTCGACCGTGCACAGCCGGTCGAGGAACTGCTCGATGACGTGCGCCGCCCGCAGCGCCTCCACGTGCGGCGGCAGCGCGCAAAACACGTCGCGCGCCCGCTCTAGGTCGCGCAGGGCGCGCTGCCGCTGGCCCTGACTCAGCGGCGTCAGGCGCGGGATCGCATTGGCCGCCGCCGCTGCCGGGGATGCCGATGGCGCCGCCGGAGTCATCATTGTCCCCTCCCCTGTTCCTGCCAACCCCGAGGGCGAGACTGCCCCCGTTGTCGATGCCGATGACGGAACTCCTGTGCCGTCGACGCTGAGGAGGAGAGCGCGGAAGATGTACGCGGCCGCGACGAGGAGCTTGCCGAACAGGGTACGCGGGGAACGGTGGAAGGCGTCGCTGTGGTCACTCTGCGCACCACTACCCCTGCCGCCAGGTGGATCAGCAAGCGCGCCGCCATCGCCATCGCCATCGCCACCACCTCCACCGCTGCCACTGGCGCTAGCGTTCTCATCGAGCCAGTGCTGTGAGAGGTCGCCAGCCGAGGCGGCGCTCCCGTGGCTATTGCGGCTTGTCACGCTACCCACGCTGCCCTCCCGGTTGTGGCGCTCCCGCGGCTGGCCCTCGGCGCTCAGGCGCACAAATGCGGCGACCATCTCGGAGGCCGACTCGAGCGCCCGGAGCATGACGGCATGGCGGTTGGCCGGGTAGCGCGGGTCGACGGCAGTGGACCGGTAGAAGGGCAGGACGGCGGCCATGCCGTACAGGTTCAGCTTGGCGTAGTGGTAGTTGATGTGCAGCACGCCGGTCCAGGAGGCGCCGAAGGCAGTCCTGATGCCGTCCAGGCCGCGCTCGAACGACCGGGTCAGGGCGAGGTGCGCCGACGGGAGCTCGACGTCCTCGAGCGCGACCGTGTAGTTGCAGACGACCTCGGCGATGGCGATGGCCGCGCGCCGGTCCGGCGACAGGAAGCGCGGCCCGAGCTGGTCGACCGCCTTGCGCACATGCTTGAGGTGATGCTGCGCCGCGAGGGGCGGCACGAGGCCCAGGAAGGCGGCCGTGCTATAAGGGGGAGGGGATAGAATCACCACATGTCAGACGCGATGTGCTCCTTTATTTTGTGCGTAATCCATGACAGTGCCAATCACAAAATAAACATGCAGATCCTAGGATCCGTACACGCTCATTTACTAACCCCTATTATACTCTTCGAGCGCAGCGAGGTCGGGGGTCTGGGGGAAACCCCCAGGAAAAAAAAGGCCACAAGGTAAAGAGGCCCTTTTCTGGGGGCACCCCCCAGACCTCCGACCTCGCTACGCTCGAAGATGAGCAATATATGGACTCTAGCATCTGCATGTTTATTTTTGATTGGCACTGTACCTTTATAGGGAAAGTTGAGAAAGAAGCCAAGTATCGCAACGTGACACGGTTGGAAAAACGTACTCGGTGCCGACCTCGAAGCAGGCCAGCCATGTCAACAGCTGCCTCTGGACACTGATCTGGCCCAGAGACGCGGGCCACAGCGGCCAGTTGTAGGTCTCGTGGTTCTGCGCCAGCGGCTTGTGCAGGCCCATCTTGAGGGCGGCGCCGACCGCGAAGCCGACATAGTTCCACGACGGGTCCATGATGGCGAAGCGCCGCGGCAGCGCCCACAGGCAGAGCAGCAGCAGCGTGTGCACATCGTCGATGGACCGCGCCGTGCTCGTGACCAGGGGGGCCAGCAGCCGGCGGTGCCAGGCCGAGAGGCGCGCGCAGCGGTCGCCCAGCTGCGGGTGGTTGAGGCAGGCGATGAGGATGATGGTCCAGAACAGCAGCGGCGACTCGGCCGCGAACCGGCCGGGTGACCGGACCGGCTGGAGAAAGAGGGCGTGGGGATAGTTATACCGCCCAAAACTTAGGGAAAGGGGAGGAGGGTGTGTTAGTAGTAGACAGTAGTAGTAAGGAAAGAAAAACGCGAGTTACGAAACTTGCACGAGTCATGCTAATTAGAAGGCCGTCATTCAGTTGAAGGTACTTACTCTCGAAGCAACGCCATGGCACCTTCAGACGTCACGATGTCGAGTCCGGCCGATGGTGGAAAATCCGCCCTGGCGTCCTCGGAATCGTCGAGCTGGAGAAAGACGAGGCTGGGCTCAGGCTCATCATGGTCCCGGGTCTGGTACTGCTGGTACTGGTGATATCCCTGCCCAAAGTACAAGCCCAGATTGTCCTCGGGGGACGGGAGCACCGACCCGTCGTCGTCGCCCGACGGGTCCAGGCCGAAACCGTCGGGCGTTGCACCGCGGCCGTCATGGTCCACGCTCGGATCCCGATTCGACTGGTCTGGTCGGCCGGCGTTGAGCACGTGCGCAATGAAGTCCTGTGCAATCCTGCGTTTCGGAGGGGGGGGGGGGGTATGATTGGTGAGCGGTCGGTTGTGTGACATGGGTGTTTGTAGTCGGAGGTAGTGTCATCCAGTTATACAAGTCCACGATTCTGGAAGGGGATGCTGTTTGGGATGCGACGCCATCGGATGGAGACGCCTTGTGATCTCAAATATGCAAGTTGTGTGCTTACTGTCTTGTGGGAATCCTCTTAAAGTTCCTGTCAAAGTGGCACTTGAGCCCTCGGGTCTGACAGCGCGAGCACGCCTTGGGAGTCTTGGTGCGGGCATCGCAGGCCGTCTTGGCCTGGCGGCATACCGTACACGATCTTGCCTTCCCCACCATCTCGGTGCCGAACCGAAGAATCCAGGGGGGAAAGGGGGGGAAGGGGGAGTGTTACTACCAAGTGCCGAGGGAGAAAGAGATGGGATGTCGGAACTCCACGAGATACAAAACAAACGAGCGACTCTCGCAGCGTAAACCGGCGGTCGGCTAGGTAGGGGTGTTATTGGGAAGTGGTAGTATTCTGCAAGTGGTGGGGAAAACGCGTGTCGAGAGATGGAATAACCGTATAGGGATTCTAAGCGAGCGCACAACGAGCGGCCCCGGGGAAAGTAAAGGGCAAAGGGGGGGGGGGGGGGGGGGGGTTTTTGGGGGGGGGGAAAAAGAAAAAACCAGAAGGAAAATAAATATTTCCCCCCAGAGGCAAATGGTCCGGTGCCCAAACAGGAAAAGACCACTCTTAAATTCACAA
>WXYE02249065.1:0-16092 GCA_011319275.2 Echinosphaeria canescens | reverse complement strand
ACGTCTGTCGCTCGACTCGAACTGGCGTTTTCATAAAAGCGATTTCGCCGATTCCAAACCGTTAGGAGCGGCCTTTTTCTGGGGGTTCCCCCCAGACCCCCGACCTCGCTTCGCTCGAAAAGAGGATAAAAACATTAGAACCGGGGCTAGTCAATGAGCGTGTACGGATCCCAAGATCTGCATATTTATTTTGTGATTGGCCCTGTACCCACTGATATCGAGTACTAGCCGGTGGTGTGTCTGTCGATGAACTAAACAGGATGCCGTATGAAACCAAACAGGCAAAGATGGGCAAACCAGGCCGCAGTAGCACGAACGCACGAATGCGCGGACCGTGTGCGGCCTCGACCAGGTTGGCGAGGAGATAGATGGCAGCCGTTGGCAGGAGCGGAATCCTGGGGGGGTCAGTATGCTGTGTCTCTGGCGAAGCATGCATGATGCATACGGTCGGTACAGTCGTCGCCCACTCCTCTTTTAACAACCAGGTCGCACCGATGACGGCGAGGACGCTGAGAAGAGAGAAGGTGAGCGGAGGGGGGGAGGGGGGGAGGGATACTTGATGGGATTGGCTGCATCCTGCATACCGTTATTCCGCTCTCAGTGGAAATGTGTGTGATGTAGTCTCGGCAGAGAATCTTTTGGCCGGGATGTTCCTCCTTCCATGGCTTGAACAGAGGGGGGGGACACCTTTCCACCGCCCAACTAGCTTCTTTGAATCTACTACGAAGCAGGGTTGGACCCGGCCTTCTTTTCTGAGCCTAGGAAAGGCGGAAGGGGTTGGAAATCGAAAGCCAATTGACCTCTGATCCCTCTGGCAAGAACGGGTGGTGCGCTTACGGGCCGAGAAAGAACTTCGCAGCGCCCAAACTTAGTATGTGGACTGGTTCTTCTCGTCGATAAGAAGGTAGCCACAAAAGAAGAGTCACCATCAACTAGAACCGGGACAAGCAGCTTGCGTCGTGAAGAAGGAGGATGAGATGTCAGTGACCAGGGGAGAGAGAAAGGGAGGAAGAGAGAAAGAAAGGAAGGGAGGAAGAGAGAAAGGGGGGGAGAGAGAAGGGAGGAAGGGAGGAAGGAAGGAAGGAAGGGGAGGGGGAGAGGGTTGGGTTTGCTTCTTTGCGTGACTGCCCGCCCCTGTCTGAGTGAGAACACGAGGAGAGGGCGCCCTCCCCACCACAACACCCAGGATGGTGAGAATCGAGCGATTGGCGCTTGGTGCTGTAGCATTGCAGTAGCTTGCAAGTTGGTTGACCGCAGCCGACAATGATCCGAAATCGCCATGTCTTGGATATCTCAACCGTCGTTGGTCACGAGCGCGACGGGGACTTGTCATCATGTCTCGTTGGGGGTGGGGGGAGCATTGCATTGGCATTGCAGCTATTTGCTGCCGTGCTGCCCAATTGGCTGCCACGGGGTTTTTCTTTTTTTGTGTTTTGTGTTTTTCTTTTTTTTCTTTTCCCTTGCCTGCCTTCGCGCTCTAGGTAAATCTAATCTAGAAGAGCCGGGCACAGAGGCGGTCAAGTCAGCATGTAGGAGGATTTGGACTATGGGCTAGCTGTCATTTGTGCAGACGACGGCAGGTCCGACTGACTGACACGGACACTCGGCTTGCCACGGCCCACGGCTTCCTCCTCATGCTGGATGGCAGATGGCAGATGGCAGATGGCAGGCAGGTTGGGTGCCGAGCCCGGGCCGGGAAAAAAAAAACAGTGCGGCAACTGGCAACCGGCAACTCGTGGCTCTTCACTCTTTCCCGTGCAACGGGATCACGCGAGGATCAGCCCACGGCGGTTTCGTGCGTCGGGGAGGTCGGCGTCCTGGCCCTGGCCCCGCGCCGTGCAATCGATGACAGAGAGGGATTCGAGCAGTCCGAGCAGCCTGGCAGTTCGAAGACTGCAGGATCCGTCTACGTATGTGCGTGTGTCCGTATGCAAGGGTGAATGAAGGGTGGCAAATGTGGCTTGACCTCGGCCATAGGTGGGCTCTTCGTTGGATGGTGGGATGGATGGATGCAAGGGTGGCAGGGTGGCAGGGTGGCAGGCAGGCAGGGTGGCAGGGTGGCAGGGTGACAGAGACCATCTCAACTCCAACACATGAACGAACGAGAACTGAAGGATGAACAAGGATACACTTGTTGCCACGGAGTGCTTCCAGCTTCCAAAACTTGCAATGGCCCGGGCGGAACGAGGTCGCACACCCTGACACCTAGTCTGCTAGTGCCATGGACCTAGTGCCGTGGACCTAGTGCCATGGTGATGGGTCCGGCCCAACTTGAAGCTGACACGGCATTGACGGCCGAGTCGTCGCTCCTTCCTTTTGTTGCTTAGCATGGTTGGCGGCAATATGCCTCATGCAGCTGGCAGCAGCGCGACTGCCCCGCCCCGCATTAGTCTGACTGTCTGACAAACTTCTCTTCTCCGGCATAACATCGAGATGTTTCCCCGCCGACCCTCAACCGGCCCCCAGCCAACCAGCCAGCCAGCCAACCAGCCAGCCAGCCAACCAGCCAGCCGCCAGACAGCCAGCCAGCCAGCCAACCAGCCAACCCTCAGCCGACCCTCTTCCACGGATGCAAGTTTTGCTGGACAATCTGGACAATGCCCACTCTCACCAGCTGAGTAACTTGAGTGATGTTTTGAAAAGAAACGGGCAGCCAAATTACTGGTGCGTGAGCGTGAGACGAAGGAAGTCCAAGTGATAGGAGTATTTCTGCGCGGGACCAAGCTTGGAAGTCGACTTCCAACGAGGAGGGCCTCGGTTGGACCGGCAATGCAGAACCCATGGATCTGGCAACCATATTATCCCATGACAGGCAGCCTGGATGCCCGCTTGACATGCAAGAACAAGCGGGATTGACGGTGAGGGCATTCTAGTGCGGAAGGAGAACAGAGAGGGGGGAAGAGGAGAAGGGGAAGGGGAAGGGAGTGGAAGGGCAAAGGGCAAAGGAAGGGGGGGGTGAGGTTGTACTGGAGAGGAAGGGGTGAAGGGGGCCTAGTAGCGCGAGTATAATGCGCAGCGGCGCACCGGCAGCCGGTCTAGGTCACTTCTCTGGCTACACTTTTTTTTTTTTTTTTAGTCTTCTCTTTACCCCTGTACTACTTCCATGCCCACAGCACGGGACGGCTTTCCCCTGGCTTCGGCACCGAGCTTGTCTTTCCATGCTCCAATCCCGGTCCCCCCTCTTGACAGAAGAGAGAAGAAAAACAAAACCACCCTTGTCCGGCAGTATCACTTGCTCAAATCAGGAGTAGGAGAGGAAAGAAAGAGAGACGAAAAAAAAAAAAAGAAAAGAAAAAACAGGAGCAAGAATAACAAAAGTTAAAAATAAAACGGGCCCGGCTCCTCTTCTCCTCTTCACACCAAAACGTACCGGGCCTGGCTGGTGTTGTGCTAGTCGTAACTTTGAACAAAGCGAAGAAGTCAAAAAAAAAAAAAAAAAGGTCTCCACTTAATTTTTCCACTCCTGCGACTCGAACATTCAACATCGACGTCGAAGAGGGTGGCTACCGGTCACAACAAACACCACCACCACCCACCATCCTGTCAGCCGATTGATTTGAGTGGACTCCTGCCTGCCTTGTCACAGCTGCCTGTTGGAGTTTGCGTCTCTGCTGGCGGCATCTCAATTCGAAAGCCCGCGCGGCCACCGGGCCGGCTTGCCGTTTTCCCATCTCTTCAAATTGTTTCCCTGGAGTCTGTGTCTGTGTGTCTGGAGTCTGTCTGTGTATCTGTGTCTGCGTGTCTGTGTGCCAACTCTTTTCTTCAATTCTGTTGCCTGTCACTTGTCTGTGCCTCCCTGGGCCGCACTCGAGCCGTTTTTCCCGCTATCCTCTCTAGCTTCCCCCCCCCCCACATAGTGGCCTCTGGCTCTCGCCGGCCCTCGCCGGCCCCTCGCCGTGACTAGAGAATTACCCTTATACCCTGCACAGAGATCCTGGCCTCCACACCTGCTCTCCCCGGACACAACCGGCCCTCATCAACAACTCGCTGTGTGACGCGATCAAAACATAGCCGAGCCAGCACCACTCTCAATCCGAATCTGTCTCTGCCCGGCCCGTCTCCCGCCTGCTTCTGCTCGATTGCGGCGAGACGGCAAAGCCAGCACCACTATGTCTTAGACGTGCGTGGCAACTCTCCGTCCTGCCGGCGCCGTTGCCAGACCCGCCTGGCTGTCCGACAGCTCTTCGACCCACCAACTCGTCCATCTCCGGGCTGTCCCGCCTGCCCGCCTGCCTGCCCGCCTGCAATCGCGACGCGTGCGTTCCGAGGGTGCTCCCTGCCCAACGCCGTCGATCCCCGTCCGTCTTTTAGGCTCAAGACGTCGTCCACAGGGGGTCCACCATGCCCGCCAACGAAAAAGATGCCGCCGACCTCACCGCCGCCGCCGACTCGGCTGCCAGCCGTCCCGCCAAGATGGAGGGACCGGGGAGAACCCCCTCGTCCGACCGACTGGCGCCACCCATCGTGACCTCGCTCCGGGCCGGTCTGATGGAGCGCTCCTTCAGCGAGGATATTCGTGAGGAGCGGGAGGAGCTTCGCGAAGCAGCCGAGCAGACCCTCAACGTCATCATGGACCTGAACCTCGACGGCACCATCCGCTGGGTCAGCCCGTCGTGGATCGACGTCATCGGTACCCTGCCCGAGTCCGTCGAGGGGCTCCCGGTCTCGGACCTCATTGTCAGCGACAACAAGACCGTCTTTACCGACGTGATTGAAGCCATGCAGAAGGACGACTCCCGAAGCCGCTTTATCCGCTTTGCTGCCGCACTCGGGCCCCTGTCACGCCTTCTCCCGGTCGACAATATTGCCGACACGGCCGAGACGGACGAGTCTGCCGAGACGGCTGTTATCGACCTTGAGGCGCAGGGCATCATGGTCTATGACAGTGCCTCTGATGGAGAGACTCGTGTAAGTCGTCGGGATAGGTCCACTTTTCTCTACTTTCCTTCTTACCCTCTATTTTGAACTGGCCTGGCTCACTCACATGCTGCTTGCTCTCTAGACAATGTGGATGGTTCGGCCTTGGATGGCACCCCGCGAAGTCAAAATCGATCTCCCGCGCCTCATCGTCGATTCGCTGGGCTCCGGTGCCGAGGTCCTCGCCAGCTATCTCACCCAGCTGGCCGAATCCGGCATGGACGATCCAGCCAGCTATCCCCCGCCGTCGGACGTGCTATGTCGAATATGCGAGCGCAATATCCCGTCCTGGTGGTTCGAGAAGCACACCGATCTGTGTCTGCAAGAGCATCGGGCTGAGATGGACCTGCAAATGGCCCATGAGAGCTTGACTGAACATCGCCATGCTATCGTCAAGGTACTTGATGCGCTGGAGGCGAGGACAAGTCGCTCGCTCATTGGAGATGCCCCGAACCTGCCATCGGCTGAGTACAAGGGCTTGTCCATCGGGCCGCCCCCTCCGTCATCATCATCCAACTCGTCTTCGGCAACTTCGTCTCCCGCCCCAGGTGTCGCTTCTGGTCGGTCAAGAGAAAGAGCATTTGGCCATGCGAGGGCTCGCTCCTTCGCCGTCAGGCGACCGCAGGCCAGGATCGTTGAGCTTCTCATGGATCTTTGTGATACCGCCATCGAAATCAGCACACCCGCCATCAAGGAGTCCTCGCAGAATCCCGGCGACTTCCGGACGCAATCGCCGCAGTCGGAGGGTCGGATTGCGCAGGTTATGCAGTGGGAGACGCCCGGGACGAATACGCTGGAGCAAGAGCAGGGTCTGGCTCTCCTCTGCACCGACACTGAACGGCTTGCCAAGGCCAAGGTTGAAGCCATATTCCGTTACCGCAAGATCATAGAGTACGCCGAACGCATCCGCATCGAATTTGCCATCTTGGTGAAGGACTGCATCGATGAAGCCATGTTCAAGGCTGCTGAGATTGCCGCTGGTCGTCTGAGCGTTTCGGCTTCGGAGGACGAGGACGAGGACGATGAAGATGTGGAGCAGGTGCTTGTCCAGGCCGAGACTGAGTACGAGGAGGAGGTGGAACAGCCCCTAGATCGGCCGGAGGAGGAAGACGATGAAAACAACGACGACAACAAGAATAGCAACAAGCCCCCGGGACCGGGACAGACACCGGCAGTGGACGAAAGCGTTCCTACCCCACCGGAAGAAGGCATCTTCCCGGCCTCGTTCGAGAACCCCTCTTCTTTAATAACCCTCGCGTTGGAAAGAGTCCATCTTGGGGACGGCGACTCGGGCAGGCGAAGTGTATGCAGAACAATCGCCTCAACCAGGTCAAGCAGCCCGAAGGAATGCCCAACGCCTCGTTCCCATCGCGGAGCTCTCCAGGTCCTCACCGGCCAGTCCCAGTCTCGCCGAGAATCCCTCATATTCGAGAGCGACCCAGCCGACAACAGCGATAGCAGCATGAGATCTGCTTCCGTCACCTCGCGACCTCCCCCACGAACCGAGTCGCCCATCTCTGAGTTTGGCGATCTTCGCAGACAAGCGAGCTCCCGTCAGCATCACCGGAGGAGTCTCATCCTCCCCGGAGCAGTGTCGCCCCGCAGGCAAGAGTCTCCGTCACGCATGGGACAACCAGCCTCACCTTTGCGGATCCACAAACCTCGCGGTCTACCTTTTCCATCCGAAGGTGTCATATCGCCTGAAGCATCGCCCATGCTGCCTGCGCGCGAGTTCGCCTCTCCCAATGTCATCCATCATTCGCTCGCCCAACACCATTTGCACCACCGCAGACAATCGTCGGCAGCAGTGTCTGCGTCCACAGGGGAGATCAGCATCAGGCCACCCCCTTCGCCACGGCTCAGCGCGGTCGTGAGTGCACCGCAAGCCAAAGCCGTGCCGCCTTCAATTAAGGACTTTGAGATCATCAAGCCCATCAGCAAGGGCGCCTTCGGCAGCGTCTATTTGTCCAAGAAGAAGACGACCGGGGAGTATTTTGCCATCAAGGTTTTGAAAAAGGCCGACATGGTAGCCAAAAACCAAGTCACCAATGTCAAGGCCGAGCGCGCCATCATGATGTGGCAGGGCGAGAGCGACTTTGTCGCCAAGCTCTACTGGACCTTTTCCAGCAAGGACTACCTCTACCTGGTGATGGAATATCTCAACGGGGGAGACTGTGCTTCCCTCATCAAAATCTTGGGCGGGCTCCCGGAGGACTGGGCAAAGAAGTACCTTGGTGAAGTGATCTTGGGGGTTGAGCACTTGCACAGTCGGGGTATCGTGCATCGGGACTTGAAGCCGGATAACCTTCTCATTGACCAGAAGGGCCATCTCAAACTGACCGACTTCGGTCTGTCGCGCATGGGCTTGATCGGCCGGCAGAAGCGAGCTCTCAATGGCGGTGCCGACAGCGGTCCGGATCTGCTCAAGCAGGGCCCCTTTGCGCGCTCGGCCTCAATGGCATCCTCGCGATCAGCCTCGATGGACCTCCATGGCCGCCACCAGTCTCCAGCCTCGACGCCACAAATGACACCGAGTGACATGGGAGCCGGACCGGTGCAGCCATCCTACTTTATCTTGGGCTCCTCGGCACAAGATTCACGCCGCCTATCGACACAGCGCAGCGACAGCGGTGGCAGTGAGGCCATGACACAAATGTTTGGCAACTTCTCCCTCGGCGACCCGCCGCCACCGGGACCGGCCGAGGCTGTACAGTCGCCTGGAGAGCCCAACAACGAGGCGGCCGATGTCGGGCACGGATCGCCCGATCTTGTGTCTCTTTCTCACACGACTACCCGGAGCAGCACCGAGGGACGCAGAGGCACCCCTCCACAGTCAGGCATGCCACCGCCTAATTGGGCATTATTCGACCCGGAAGACACGAACAGACGGTTCGTCGGAACGCCCGACTATCTGGCTCCGGAGACCATTCGGGGTGAGCCCCAAGACGAGACGAGCGATTGGTGGTCTGTTGGATGCATCTTGTTTGAGTTCCTGTTCGGCATACCGCCATTCAATGCTTCAGAAGCGGAGCAAGTGTTTGAGAACATCCTCGCCCGCAGGATTCAGTGGCCAGACGAAAGCGAGGAATATGTGTCGCCCGAGGCCAGGGACTTGATCAACAGGCTTCTGTGCTCGGATCCGCACCAGCGCCTTGGATCCAACCGGGAAGACCGGTTCCGGTCGGGTGGCGAGGAGATTCGCAAGCACGCCTGGTTCGACGGCATGAACTGGGACAGTCTCCTGCAAGACGAAGCGCAGTTTGTGCCCCAGCCCGAGAATCCGGAGGACACGGAGTATTTTGACTCCCGCGGCGCCACACTGCAGGCCTTCACCGAAGAGATGGAAGACCAGAGCTCGGCTGCATCCTCTGCAACGCCAGATTACCAGGATAGGCCACACGATGCGCTCTCTCGGGTGAGGACACAGGTCAACAGCATGAAGCGGGGCTTGATGCCGCTGCACATCCCCCCGCACGTCCGGGACCTCAAAAGTAGGCGTCTCAGCGAGCCAGCGGTGGCCGATGACTTTGGTAACTTCGCCTACAAGAACCTACCCGTGCTCGACAAGGCCAACAAGGACGTGATTCAGAAACTGCGGGCCGAGGCCCTGGCGACGCACGGCAAGCCGATTAGCCCAACAGTCTCTGGGGTTACGTCTCCCGGACAGGCAGGGCTTGAAGGCAGCCCAATCTTCTCTTTGCCTGTGCAGCGTAATATATCCAACACCAAGGTTGCGGCAGCCCAGCGGCCACAGTCGCCGTCGGCTGCCAGCCACTCCAACTCGTCTCCAAGTCGTGTGTCTCAGCCGTCCTCACCTCTCCTAGTCTCGTTTGTTGCAGGCCAGGGTGCAGAAGGTCGGCGGAAGGCGTCTAGCACCTCGTCCAGCCTCTCGCAGCCGACCGGGACCTCCTCATCGCTGCAGCCAGGCTCCGTGTTTGACGTTCCCCGCGTTCCGCCTAGCCTGCAGAAAGCGGCAACGACCATCGCTGCCTCGTCACCCGTCAAAGGCCGGAGCGCCTTTCCTCCGCTTCCCTTGTCTCCATCCAAGGCTCCGGCCACACAGCTGGTGTCGACACCGCGGCACGTCAGCGGCGGCTCTTCGGTCGGCGGCGGCGGCCGTTCTCGGTCGCTGACCGTTGGCTCGCAGGAGAGCAGCCCGGTGGCTTCAGATGCCCTGCTAGCACAGCATAAGAACCGACGCAGCCAGGTTTTTGACATGTCGCCGTCTTCGTCGGACAATGAGGGAGACAAGGCGACCAGCGCCCTGCTCAGGGTACAGCGGCGGCGACAGGGCTCACGGCGCATGTCGGGGATTGGCTCGGCGCTCAGCTCCGAATACCGCCCGCTGGACGTGCTGATCTGCGAGGACCACCCCGTCTCGCGCATGGTCATGGAGAAGCTCTTGGAAAAAGTGCGGTGCCGGACGATTTCTGCATCGACCGGGTCCGAAGCGGTGCGGTACTCGATGAGCGAAATCCAGTTCGACATCATCTTCATGGAGTTTAAGCTCCCGCAAATCAACGGGGCCGACGTTGCGCGCATGATTCGCGAGACAAAAAACGCAAATTCCCACACTCCTCTGGTTGCCATCACGGCCTACCTCAAGGAGCTCCAGGCGCCGCACTACTTCGACTCTCTGGTTGAGAAGCCCATCAGTTCTAGCAAGCTGACGGAAGTGCTTTGCAAACTCTGTCAGTGGAAGCCAGCCCTGCCCGGACAAGTGATCAATATGACCAGCGGCGGCAGTCACTACGTCATGCCCATCCCAGTGCCCCATCCCATCCCGTCCGGACTCCGGCAGGCCGAGTCTCTTCGTCATCCGGAAGAGAGCCCTACGACGACCACGTCGGGCTCCTCGGTCTTGGGCGGCTTTGCGCTGCGCTCCAGCAGCAGCTTCCGCGAGGACTCTATCGGCTCGAGCCTTTTTGGGGATACAGAGTCTGTCACGACGCAGGAGGACTGCATGAGTGGCTTCTCGGTTCCTGGTGTGGTCATCAGTCGAAAAGCAACGGGTGAAAGCATTGCCGGGGTTGGGCCGTTGGGGGAAGAGCCGGACCAGAGCCAGTCTTGCCCACCTGGTTTGGGAATCTCCGGCGCAGGCAAGGAAGAGGAAATCATGATGCAAGCCTTTAGTGGAGGCGCTGGAGGCGCCGCTCCCGGCCCGGCCGATGCTCTCAAATCTCCTGCCACAGCCCAGCCACCGCCGCACCTCGTCACACAGCAGTCGGCCCCGGCACAGATGATGGAGCCACCGGCCCCGCAACCGCCGCAGCTGCCACAAGCGCGATCCCGCTCCCCAGTGCACATCAAGCTGCCCAATTCTAGCCCACAGCAGTCGCTTGAGAAACTCAAAGCCCGAAGGGAGTCAATTATAGAGAGGAAACTTCAGCATCAGCGCAGCAAGCTGGAAGGCGACATGGGCAGCGGTAGCGGCAGTGCCAGCGGCAGCTTTGACTCGGCTGACGATGAAGACGAGGAGCTGGGATCCGGTGCCGCGGCAAGGTCGAACAGCGGCAATGGCGGCTCGAGTGCGGGCGGTGGCGGCATCATTCGCCACTATCGAAGCAAATCGTCGCTTCCGTCGTCGAAACTGGGCATCGAGATGATGCGTGCCAATAGCCATGATAGCATCACGAACCAGCCAACATCTGCAGCATCGGACGCCAGCTCCGGCAGCACCACTATATACTCGACAACACGTACCCCATACCTCGGGAACTCCGAAGCTGCTGCTTCAAGGCCCTCCCGCGCATCTGATTCTGGTGCCCAGGCCGACCCGGCCAAGGCCACCAAGGCCACCGAGGAAGACGTCACCATCCTCGTCGAGGAGACCCAGATCAGTCCTCCCCAGCAGATGTCACCCCTGACACACGAAACCAGCATTCCTGAAGAGGAGGAGGAGGAGGAGGAGGAGGAGGAAGGTGACACCACAGTCATCATCACTCCGCCCCCTGAGCAAGAGAAGGATATTGATTCTGAGGTATCAGGCACGGACGTGAGCGAAACACCCCGACCGAGCTCCGCCCTGGAGCACAAGGATGTCGCGATGGGCTCGGGAGGCGATAACGACCCGACACCTCGACCACCGAAGGTGGACAGAGCGGGAGTTGCCGAGGATGAGTTGCCGACCTCGATATGAACCAACCATCTCTACCTATTTCCTCAGTTGGGCAACAACAAAATCAAGAAAAGAAGAAAAAATACCGCACAAAGACAGCAAAAGCACGTGGAGACCGATGCACCCACTTGGCTTTCCACCCGGATGCATCCTTTTTATCGTGCCGTTCATATGTTCTCGGGCCCAATGGTCCATCATAGCGAGGCGTTTTTTTTGAGGCTTGGCACGACCAGTCAAAGGGTTGAAATTGGTATGCATGTTCTCTCAGTCTCTCGTCTCTCTCTGAGGCCTTTGTCATTTCTCTCTCTCTGTACTATTTCTTAGCTTCTTCTCCTCGCTTGTGTTCTGGCCAAAATGGCCTCTGGTAGTAAGTACATAACAGTCAGTCCCCGGCCACTCTTTTCGGTCTCCGCACCATTGCTGCCTCTTGGCTCATTTTCCTTGCAGTCAAGCTTTTCTCGATTCTGTGTGTATGTAGAATAGCCGGGGCAAAGCGAGCACTTGAAGATGGATGATGGTCTTGACGGAGAGGGACAGGAAGGTACCCACCCCTCCTTCTCGACCCCAAGATATGCCGATCAGGCAAGGAAAAACAGATGGAAAAGAGGCACGGAACGACACGAAGCACAAAAGAAGCACGTTCGATGTAGATGATACGAAACGAATGGAATGACAATTCATGATTGTATCGATACAATTTGACTGGCTGCAGACGCGTGGGAGATGATGGGAAATGTTAGACCGGCAGACCGGGTTGGGCGACTTACAACAGTTGGAAGAGGGGAGAAGTCATTCTCCGACCAACGAAATGTCGACTTGGGATGCCTTCCGTTGCAGGCGGTGAGCTAGTACTGTAACCTACTTGATGCATAGCATTAACGAAATACGAGATGCCGATACGCACGCGCGGCGATAGTCTACAGAGTATATATAGCCCACCGACATACTGACACAAGCTTTTCCTGCTCGAAGGTCCCGATATGTTTATTTATGGGGCGGAAAGGTCTCCCCGAGTCATACATAGCTTGCAAGTTCGACATAGACATAGCCAAGACCAATAAATACTCGGCACCAAAGGTTGCCTGCCTGCCTACCTACACCTGTGCACGCCCATGTCCATGTTCAGCAATATCCTCTCCCGCCTCGCCAAGGTCGCGAACGTCACCGCCCAGCAGCCCATGGCCAACCATACCGGCCAACCGGACGGCGCCAGCGCCAGCGCCCGCATCCCGCTAGAGCGGAAGGGGTATCCCATCGGGGCCAGCCCGGGCTGCGTGGGCGCCGCGTCGACGCCCTTGCCCGTGCGCGAGGTCTTCATGGTGGGCCTCATGGACCGGCTGACGGACAAGCCGGGCTGGCACGAAAAGGTGTTTGACGACGCCATCGTCGGCCGCTGGAGGAGGGAGGCGCTGGAGCAGCAGGGGCAGCAGCAGCAGTCCGAGGACAACGCGCTATTGTTCGCGCTCGTGCACGACGGGAAGAAGGCGGCCTGCATCCGCCCCGCGCGCAGGCCGATCTTGTCCGAACAGGCCTTTGACTACGTACGTTGTGAAGCAAACCCACCCCTTTTTGGTCGTCACGACTTTTACTGGCTCGTCTGTATGTGTGTGTCTGTGTATGTGTGTGTGTTGGCTTTTTGGAGTATTACGCCACTTTTTAAAAACGAATCTTCCGTCTCATACTGTATCATTCTGCCATGCCCACATATCCAAGTGATGCTGCTTTATCCATCACTGAACTGACAACGCTTTCCGTCCTCTGGCCAGTGCATCGAGGAGCTGCGGAACAAGGCAGCCCATTTCAACGCCACGGGCCTGGTCCCGACGCTGGACTCGGACGGCAACACGGTCGTCAAGTCCGACAGCCTCGTGCCGCCGGACCTGCACCGGGAGCTGCGGGCCGCCTTCGACAGGCTGCTTGCCGACCAGGCCTCGAGCGTGGACTGGCACCCCCGGAGCAACGGCCAGGTCAGGAACCTGGTCCATCCATCGCTGTATCCCTTGGTGTACGGTATGTATACCTACCTATCGACATGCTCATTTACTGTCCCCGAATATACTATTGTTATAATACCTTCGAGCGAAGCGAGGTCGGGGGTCTGGGGGGAACCCCCAGGAAAAAGAAAAAGAAAGTTCAAAGGTTAGAGCGGCCTTTTTCCTGGGGGTACCCCCCAGACCCCCGGCCTCGCTTCGCTCGAAGATATTACAGCAATAGTATAATCGGGGTTAGTAAACGAGCCTGTACAAACCCTAGGGGATATAGGGGATCTGCATGTTTATTTTGTGATTGGCACTGTACCTATATACAGCAGGCAGTCACTTGTAGTAGTTCCCGCCACCTCCCCTTCTCCTAGGTGTCCTGGAAAAAAAAAACCACCGGCTAACACACAACCCCCCTGGGCGGTCTCGGTTCCCAGGCCGGTCAAGGTACTTCCCGGCCGACACGGTCGGCGTGGCCGACGCCATCGAGCGCTGGTCGGGGAAGGGCGACCCCATCCCCGAGCGGGACCCGCGCCTGAACCGGGAGCCGGACCATGTGCTCGGCCACGCGCGGCGGCCGGAGTCGCCCGTGTTTGCCGAGTCGGCCATGTGGTCGAACCGGTACCAGTGGCTGCCGGCCAACCTGGCTTTCCGGGAGGACGGCACGGTCAGGTTCACGAGCTACATTAATAACCTGCACCCGACGAGGTACCCGGACATCTACCGCGCGGTCGAGCGGCTCGTCGACGTGGCCATCCCCGCCTGGGACCAGTGTTTGGTCGAGATCGCGCAGGATGCAGGCCAGCGGAGGGTCGCCGGGAGGAAGGAGTCGAGATTTTATCCGTACGATGACTGGGTGTAAATCCTCCCTCCCTCGCTCGCTCCCTCCCTTTTGAGGCTCTCACTTCAATGAAGGTTGCCACCACAACAACACCCCCAAAGATTCTCCACCTTGAGAAACTAACGCCAGGTCCGCTGCAGCCTATCCGACAAGGCAGAGGAGAACCGAGACGGGCAGGATCCGTGGGAGCCCTTCGATGGCGCCTTGCTCGACCGGCTGGATCCCCAGCTCACGGCAGAAGACCTAGACCGGATCGTGATCGAAACCATGTGCGAGGCGACGGGCGTGTCCTGCCCAATGCCGCCGCCGTCGCCGGAGCAGGTCCGGGCGGGCCCGCACGCGGCGCTCTTCGAGGAGAAGGTCCGGCAGAAGAAGTGGTACGCCGTCCGGGAACCAGTCCACCCGGAGCCGCGGCTCGACCACGCCGGCAATGTCGACTACGCGTGTGGCACGGGCATGGGTC
Source organism: Echinosphaeria canescens (assembly GCA_011319275.2). Classification (NCBI taxonomy): domain Eukaryota; kingdom Fungi; phylum Ascomycota; class Sordariomycetes; order Sordariales; family Helminthosphaeriaceae; genus Echinosphaeria; species Echinosphaeria canescens. The sequence continues at coordinate 1,774 of WXYE02249065.1, read as the reverse complement.
TGAGGGACAAGTTCAAGGAGAAAGGGCTGCAGGTGGTTGTCAAGATGGCCAGCATCGAGCTGACGCCGGGGAAGGATGTCTTTCCTCAGGGGGGGTGGCATGTAAATTGCATTTTTTCCTTTCCTTTCCTTTCCTTTCCTTTTCCTTTCCTTTCCTTTCCTTTCCTTTTCCTTTCCTTTTCCTTTCTTTCTTTCTTTCTTTCTCTCTCTCTTTTTTTCTTCTTGTTTTCCTCTGTCCGTGTTGGCCGAGTTACGATTTAAACTGACAGGACTCCCTCCGATTTCCAGATCGAAGGCCAGATGAACGAGCGCATCGTGGCCACGGCACTGTACTACGTCGACAGCGAGAACGTGACGCCCTCGAGCCTGGCCTTTCGAATGCCAACGAGCGAGGAGTCCGACTTGATCAACATGCCGGCGCAGGAAATGTACAACTGGTGCGAACATGTTTTCGGCACCGGCCTGGGCGAGGCCCACGGCCCGCCCGACGCGTGCATCCAGAACTACGGCAGCGTAGAGACGAGCCAGGGCCGGCTGCTGACTTTCCCGAACGTGTTGTAGGTAGCAATTTTGAAATCTTCCCGGACCCCTTGCAACTCTGCCATCTAACCCTCCTCAACTTTGTCTTAACCCCTTTCACTTGAAATTTGAATACTTTTCCCCAAGCCCGAGCTCTCTCGCAGCCCAGCCGAGTAGGGCACCCCCGGAGAGGGCAAGCTTCCAGGGCTACGGGAAAGGAAATGGGGGAGAGGGAGAGCAGATTGGCTCCTCAAGACTAACCGCATGCCAAAAAAAAAACTGTCCCCCCCCTCTGACAGTCAACACCGCGTCTCGTCCTTCCGCCTGCAGGATCCTACGAAGGCCGGACACCGACGCTTCATCGCCATCTGGCTGATCGACCCGTACCACCGCGTCACGTCGACGGCCAACGTGCCGCCGCAGCGACTTGACTGGTGGGCCGATGTGGCGTTTGGCGGGATGTCGTCCTCAGCGGCAGAAGGAGAAAAAGGAAAAGGAGAAGGGGAAGGAGAAAAGGTGGAGGCCGTAGTCAAAGAAACAGGGGACGCAAGGCTACCGCCTAGGCTGGCCGAGATGGTCCAGCAGAATCCCATCGTTGACGGGCTGATGACGGCAAACGAGGCAGCGGAGCACCGGCTGCGGCTCATGGACGAGCGCAGCGTGTTCCGGGAGGCGTCGGAGAGCGAGTGGACGGAGCCCCAGTACAACTTTTGCGAGCACTGACTGCATGGGGGGCTCGTTGCCAAGGGATCGACGTGGGTGACGACCGCCCACGCGAAAGAGAGCATTCAGTTTAGGATTTTTTGAGGGGGGAGCAATCATCAAGCACTTTTTGGCTTGGTACATCAAGTTTGTCCGAAGCAAAAATGAGCGGCGGTGCTCGGAGTTGGCTCGGATTCGGTTCTCGGCCTGAAGAATCCGACTCTGAGCATAAAGAATTCGAACCTGTCAGATAGTCAAGTCCGAGACCATTTGCTGGCCCCCATTGGGATCTTGTATTGCGGATCGCTTTTCTGTTTTACGTTGGGAGTTGAAGCTGTCTTTACAACGGACAACTGTCGTGGGCACGAGGGCACAAGGAAACGAGGGTACGGGTGAGAGCTCGTCTCTGAATCTACAAAAGTCCCAGATCTGCTCACACCGGTCGAGATATACGCGGGCAAGATGAGGTACTGTAAGTAAGGAACGAGAAGGATCGACCTGACTGGGGCGTGTACAGTACCTTGGCATCGACCCCGTACACATGCGTCCTCCGT
>WXYE02248960.1:0-17204 GCA_011319275.2 Echinosphaeria canescens | reverse complement strand
CCAACCCCGTCAAAAGTAGAGCAATAGCTTCGAGCGAAGCGAGGTCAGGGGTCTGGGGGGTACCCCCAGGAAAAAGATGCTCTACCTTTCAACATTCTTTTTCCCGGGGGTTCCCCCCAGACCCCCGACCTCGCTTCGCTCGAAGATGTTATAGTAATGATATAATCGGGGATCTGCATGTTTATTCAGTGATTAGCACTTTGTCGCCGCCCATGGTGCAACCAGGAGGAAGGCTGTCCCCGATCCAAGAGGACTAGAACTTGAGCACGCATGCGCAAACAGCGAAATAAACGCACTCGGCGGAGAAAAGGACTACCTGCAGGCTCATGGCATAAACGAGAGAAGTGTTCGCCAAAAATGCTGTGCGATTCATTCCACTTCCACCCGACCAGGTATGCGCAAGGTCGGTCCTGCGACTATGATGTGAATCTGTGTCTCTAATATCTTGCGTGCCTATATCCATCCCATGCTTGTATGGGTTCAAATGCAATGCCAGCAATATTACAAGAACCTTTATTTCTCGTTTTCAGGACACGAGGCTCCCCATCGAGCCCTTCCGGTCCGCCATCAGCGCTAAACCGCGATCCGCATCAGCCTCTGCCGCCAGCTGATCCGCTTTGACGACGGCGACGAGCCTGTTGCTGGAGACGCCAGCGAGCCGCCGCATCTCAGGTACCCGTCGAGCTCTCTTCTCGTATGCTCGGGCAGCTGGTCGATGCTGTCGTTGAGCAGCTCCAGACACGTTCTAGAGGCTACGCCGATGGGGGTTTGTGCAAATTAGCGTTTGTTCATGACCGCATGGTAGGCTGCCTGCTCGCGCCTCTGAAAAATGTACCCCAGGGACGTAAAAGACAGAGTGCTACTGCAAGCAGCTTCGCCAAAGAGAAGGAAGAAAACAACAAGTCCAAGCCGACAGTTGCATAGGGGGGGTGAATACTCACGAACATGCTGGCTGCCCTCCCAGCCCTCGTCCACGGCCGCCCGCATACGCGCCGAGTTATAACAGCCGAACACACGCTGGATGGCCAACATGCGCCGCCACAGGACCCCCGGGTCCACGTCCTGCAGCTGCTGCTGCTTTCCAGCGACGGCCGTTGGTGGCGGCGAGTCGTAGTCTGGCCGGAACCGCCCCTCATCATCCAGGCTGTCGCGCCATGCTATCCTCCATCGCCTGCTGCTCGCCCTTGAGGGGGTCGAGTTCAGGCTGGAGAATGGGGAAGAGGAGCCAGAGGTAGACGTCAAGGACAAGGGCGGGAGTGGTGATGGGGCCCTCTCGGCGTACTGCTGCTGATGCTGTAGTTGTTGTCGGTGATGCAGTTGCTCCCAGTCTAGCAGCCCCTGCGTAGGCGCTAGTGCTAGCGGGCACGGCGTGATGGCGTCCTCATCGCCGCTCGCCGGTCGCGTGTACCTGGACGTGGCCATGGCTGACAGGAGGAGGGTCTCAAATTCGCCGGCGAGCTGCTGGTCCTGGCTAACTAGTTGACAGCGGTTATCGGATGGCTGAGGGGTTGGGTAAGGAGAGGGGTGACGTCTAACAAAGGAGAGGAAAGCCCCCCAAGCGCGGTATTTGCTGTGGGGCCTGTCCACCTTTATATGTATGTATGGCGGCTCGGGCCCTCTTAGCCGCGGCCTCGTCTAACCCAACCCGCAAGGCAAAAAAAAAAACAAGAAAAAGAACAAGCTTTGACCTGCATGGAGCCCCCCATCCCCCAGCATGACTCGCCGCCTAGCCTGACAAGACAGGCCAGATACGGTTACACGAGTCCCCTGCCCAGAGAACCGCCCCCCTCCCCAGCCCAAGACGGGTTGACATGGCTGAGGGGGCGTGGCAGAAGGCTGCTTCAATGCGCGAGAGATGCGGGATGCGTAAGCTGTCAAAAAGTCCGACATCGTCATGCCGCACCCTCCACTCTCCTCCGCCTTTCTCTCAAAGAGATGCATACGACCCGTACACCGCCCAGCCCGAAGAACCCTGCCTGCACCCACCCCCACCCCCCTTGCCAATCGGTCTTCATGCGTCGTCTGTGGCCTACCAAGCTCTCTTGCCCGGGCGGCCGACCGGCTGCCCTGCCCGCTTACCCGCTGACGGGTGGTATGCGCCGTTGCGAAGCGTCTTCAGTCCGATCGGCCTCTCCGGTCTTACATGCAACTCCCTGATGGGCTAGCGCAAAGCCGTTCTTGCGGGGCAGCCGAGGGGGGGAGGGCAGGCTGCTTGCTTCCCATCCCCGAATACACTTCCAAGCATTGGATGGGCTCCGCGGGATTGATCTGTTTCCTTCCTGGCTGGCGCCTCGGCCCCCACGCCCCACTCACGCCCTACGGTGCTATTTCGGTGTTGACGGCAAGCGAGGGCAAGACGATCCCGCTACCGGCGGCGCAAGCGTAAGGCCGGCCGGGCTCGTGTGAGGTTAATCGCTGGTGTGGCACGACGCTGGCAAAGTACAGTGGTAGGATGGGAGATCGCCACAGACGCCGCCGCCGTCGGCCCGCCCGCCCGTCTCGCCCCCGTCAAGTGGCACGTCGGAAAGATACGGTGCCAATCACAAAAGAACATAGAGGCCCTAGAGTCCGTACGCGCTCACACTACTATAGTATCTTCGAGCGAAGCGAGGCCGGGGGTCTGGGGGGAACCCCCAGGAAAAAATGAAGGTTAAAAGGTAGAGCGGTCTTTTTCCTGGGGGTTCCCCCCAGACCCCCGACCTCGCTTCGCTCGAAGATGTTATAAGACGACCATTAAGGGGATCGTACATGGTCGAGAGGGCACTCCGCCGGTACGTTATTATACATCGGCAAATTCTAGTTTATCACGTCAGAGCCGGCCATCAAGCGGCTCGTGCTTGCTTTGAATGGCTCCCTGATGTGCCGTGTGCCGTGTGCCATGAGCAACGAGGCCAGCGAGTTTGATACAGCCCCCTTGAGCCAATCCGGTGTGTGTTATTGCCACACAGATGCTAGCACAGCGAATCTTCGCCCACTCGGCATACACTCGTCCATCTAGTCGTAGGTCTAGCAGTCAGACACGCTCCGAAAAGGCAGGAAAGAAGGCCGTTCTGGGGACTGTGTATTCTGTATTTTCCAACTTCGTTCTCGGCGCACAAGACGGATGGCATACGATCGACTGTCTGTTAGCTACGATAATGAACCGAGATTCCTGCTATCGCCCGATGTGGCGGATAACCACCAACATAGTGCGGCGGGGCTCCATACCTACCGAGAGCGGCATGGATCGATGGGGTTGACTCGTGAGAGAAGGAGCTCTGAGGATCAACACCCGCCAGCGTGACATTGGTCACATGTACCGTCGGCCTCTTCAAGAGAAAAGGCGAAGAAATCCCCCCTCCCCTCCCCCAAAAAAGAACGAAGAGAAAAAAGGGAAAATAAACACCAGCCTCTTCCCGTGTCCCACTAGGCACCGCACTCCCAGTACCATGGCTTCGCAGCCGTGTGGTTCGCAGTCGTGTGGTTCGCAGCCGTCTGGTTCGCAGCCGTCTGGTTCGCAGCCGTCTGGCTCGCGGCCGTCTGATTCGCGGCCTGTTTTTTTGCCAGGTTTCCCCCCCTTCACAACCCAGAATGATGTTTGGCGTCGGCCACTGTCAGCCCGGGGAAAGTTCCCACCCGTGTGTTTGACCGGGCACAAGGACAAAATCGCGGCCTGGCTGGATTGCTTCGATGTGAGCCTCTCTATTCTCGTTGTGACATGGGCCCTTGCCGCCAACACAAACATCAGCTAACCCCCTTGCTCAGACGTTTCTTTTTGACTGCGATGGTAACTTGCCGCTTGCGAATCTGCCTTTGACGGAGGGGGAGGAGACGAAGGGGCAGACTTGGTTGATGATGGCCTGACACGGGACTTGTTCACTGGCAGGCGTCATCATGTCGGGCGAGGACCTGATCCCGGGCGCCAAAGACGCAATCCAGTATCTCTGGAAACAAGGTGCGAGCGAGCGAGGGAGATCATGCCCATCCCTCCTTTCTATTCTCTTCTCCCCGCCCGTCAGGACCAGCAACCGACCAACCACCAGTCCTTCTCATCCCGCGCGCACTTTCCCCCTCCCCGCAGGCAAGCGCGTGATGCTCGTGACCAACGACTCGACCCGGACGCGCACGGCGCAGCGGCTCCGATTCGAGAAGGCCGGGCTCTCCATGTCCCAAAGCGACATCATCACGTCGCCGTACAGCGCGGGCGTGTACCTGACGTACAAGCTACGCCTGCGCGAGACGGGGCGCAGCCGGGTGTTTGTGATGGGCGAGCCCGGGCTGGAGGAGGAGCTCGCGGACGCCGGGCTGGCCACCGTGGGCGGGGCCGACCCGGCCTTCTTGCGCGACGTGACGGACCAGGACTTCCGCGACCTGGCCAGCGGCGCGGCGCTGCGCAACGACGTGGGCGCCGTGGTGGTGGGCGGCGACCAGCACCCGAGCTACCTCAAGATCCTGCACGCGATGCAGTACATCCGCCAGCGCGGCGCCGCCTTTGTGGCGCCGCTGCCCGACGTCACGTCGCCCATGTACGGCGCCGTCTTCCCCGCCGGCGGCTTCTGGTCGCAGGCGCTGGCGTCCCTGGTCGACATCCCCGCGACCATGACGGGCAAGCCGAGCGCGACCATGATGGACGCCATCATGTTCCAGAATCCTTCCCTCATCGCGACCCGCACGTGCATGGTGGGCGACTACATGGCCACAGATATCCGCTTCGGCATCGATACCGGCCTTGCCGGCACGCTGCTGGTCATGACGGGCATGTCGACCGAGGAGTCGTTCAAGGACCCACGCTTTGCGACGTCGCTGCCGGACGCGTACATTGACAATCTTGGTCTCCTCCTGCCGTAGACGTCGGGGACACGACAGGCATTGGAGAGGGGGGGGTATGCGAGATGCGATGGGATGGGCTCATGCAAGACTAGACCTCCTTGCCTTCCATCGCGCGGCTTTCGACCTACCCTCGGCAACTCTTCGGCCACAAACCATCTAATGACGTTGGGGGCCTGGCAAGGGAGGCCTGAGTGGGGCAAGGGGAAGGAGGAGGAAGAGGGCCACCAACAAAATCTATCATTTTTGTACTCGAGATATCTATTGCCCTCCCGTAGCTATAATAAGCCTTCTTCCTTATTTACTTATGCTATCACCACTCGTCTCTGCCACTCTCCACAACAACAGATCGAGGATGCTGTGCAGCTCAATCGGTAGAGCGTGGGACTCTAGAAAATCAAATCCCACCACACAGTCTGAGTTGAAGCGTCCTTGCGTTGTTGGTGGGCCTACGCTATGGCTTGCGCTCGAGCTGCTCGTGGCGCCTCACAATCATGCCGGCCATCTTCCGGGCGAGCTCGTCGTATAGACGTATGCGTCCGGGTCCTGCCCTGGTACTCGGCTCCCGGGCCTGGGCAGCGCCGGAACACTGCCCGTCGAGCACTGCCGTCGGCGACGCGGTGTCCCTATATTTCCTCGCTGCTCCCAAGGCTGGGCGTTCAACCTTTTCGTAAGGCTCAGTTCCATGACCGTCCGTGATTTCTTTTCTTTTCACCCTTTTTTTTTCCTCCCTTGCCAGTGTCTCGTCCTTTTTTTTCTCTTGTTTTTTTTTTTTTTTTTTTTTTTTAACTTTCGACCGGCGGCGCCTGCCTGCGATCTACATAAGGTAGGCCCCACTCGAAAAAGACGATTAAGTGGCCCCGGTTATACTATTGCTTTAGTACCTTCGAGCGAAGCGAGGTCGGGGGTCTGGGGGGAACCCCCAGGAAAAAAGAAGGTTAAAAGGTAGAGCGGTCTTTTCCTGGGGGTTCACCCCAGACCCCCGGCCTCGCTTCGCTCGAAGATACTATAGCAGTAATACAATCGGGGTTAGTAAATAAGCGTACACGGACCCTTGGGGAGCTGAGTGATCTGCATGTTTATTTTGTGATGGGTACTGTACCAATTACTGTAGTGTAGTAACACGCTCTCGATAATAACCAACTCGTATCAAACATGAATAAATATTCTGTGTTTAGAAACGGAAGACCCTTGTATCTGGTCAAGTGGCCTTCATTGACTAAAATTGTGGTTATCAGAAGAGATGGCAGTGATCGAAAAAGTGTATTGGCTTAGAACAGTGCATATGTAGTCAGCTTCTGTCTTGTTATCTCACAGCCGCATTTTTTTCTATTCAGAAAAAGGCCTGTAGTTTAAATTCCATACGACGCCAAATTTCTGTTCGAGTTTGGTTGTTCTTGAGGCGTTTTCAATTGGAACATTCGGCCAATTATACCTCGACTGGAATCTCTTCCCAAACTGACGAGGTTATCTTTCTTGCCTTCGTACCGCTTGCAGACGGTGGTGGCTGTTCGCGATCGATGATGTTGACTCCGACCTCATCACCTCCAGCGACTAGACACAATGCGAGACATTGATAAGCGGCGTTTCGGTGCCCTGACGGCCTGGGTGATCGAAAACGGGGGTGGTCTTCACCCGTCCGTCGAGATTTACCACGACGAGGTCACAAAGTTTTCGTTGCGCGTCAAGGAGTCCGCTCCCGACCCTCTGCCTCCCGGCTCCCCGGCCGTCACCTGTCCCGTGGGCACGACGCTCTCGTTCCTCAACGCCCTCGTCGGCGGCCCCCTCTGTCGGGGTGGCAGCAGTCCCCCTGTCGTTCGCAGTCCCAGCTTCCCCGCCGCCTTCATGAACAATGTCCCGCCCCATGTCGTCGGCCGCTTCTTCCTCGTGCAGCAGTATCTCCTCGGCCGGAAATCGGCCTGGCACGCGTACGTGGCCACCCTCCCGGACCCGCAGCAGCCGCGGGCCTGGGCGCTGCCGGCCTTCTGGCCCAGCCGGGACGCCGCCCTGTTCGCGGGCACCAACGTGGCCGTCAGCATCCGGACGACGCAGGCCAGCGTGCGCAGCGAGTTCAGGCACGCGCGGGCGCTGCTGAGGGAGGCCTCCTTTCCCGGCCATCAGGATTACACCCAGCTGCTGTACAACTGGGCGTACTGCATCTTCGCGAGCCGCAGCTTCCGGCCCGGGCTCGTGCTGTCCGAGCGCGTGGTGGCGGAGCTGGTCCAGCCGGCGCTGCTGGCGACGGGCTGCCGGCTCAAGGACTTTTCCATCCTCCTGCCGCTGCTGGACGTGGCGAACCACTCGCCGTACTCGGAGGCCGTGTGGGACACCACGGCGGACGACCAGTATGGCTGCGGCCTGGTCCTGAAGGAGGCGTGCGCGCCGGGCGCGCAGGTGTTCAACAACTACGGCCTCAAGACGAACGCCCATCTGCTGCTGGGGTACGGCTTCATGCTGCCCGGAAGCGCGGATTTCCAGAACGACTACGTGCACGAGGTCATACGGCTCGATCTTGGCCGGCCTGCAGGGGGAGATGGTGATCCGGGAGGCTCGCTCGACAGCAGCGACAGCAGCAGCAGCGACGCGCCCGAACAGACGCTGGAGTTCTTGATCTCGCGGCAGCCGATGAACGACCGGGTGTCCCTGGTCGGATGGGCAAAGCAGATTGTGGCCAAAGGTCCGGACTGCCCGGTACGGCCGGCGTTCAGAAATGTCGAGGACGGGCTGGTTTGGTACATGGCCCTGATGGCCATGACCGATGAAGAGCGATCGGTTCTGATAGGGCCAGACCCACCAACACCACCACCACCACCACCGCCACCACCGCCACCAAGTGCCGACGGCCGTGCACCGGACTCGGGCGACTTGCTGCCGCGGCCGCGGGCGGACATGTTGCAGTGCCTCCTCTACACGCCGCCGTCCGAAGCCCGGCTTGTGCCCTTGATTGAGCGGGTCGAGGCTAGGCTCCGCCAGAAGCTGCAGCGCGACTACGAACGCCTGACGTCGGCAGTTGCGGAGGAGGAGATTGTCGAAGAGGAGCTCAACAGCAACCAGCGGCTCGCCATGGACTACCGGAAGAGATCGGAGCAGGTGCTTGCGGCGGCGCTGGCCAACCTGTAAACCATAATTCCTTCGAGCGAAGCGAGGTCGGGGGTCTGGGGGGTACCCCCAGGAAAAAAAAAGTTTACAAAGTAGAGAGGCCTTTTCCTGGGGGTACCCCCCAGACCCCCGACCTCGCTCCGCTCGAAGGTATACCAATGATAATAGTATATTCGGGATCTCCATGTTTGTTTTGTGATTGGCACTATAGTTTACCGTATGCTTGGAGGGGACATGTACGAGGATGCATGTTCTCGCAACCGATAGGACGACTTCCGGGTCCCCGGGGCCAAGAACAGATCACATATGTGTCCTTCCCGTACATATATTTGTTTTGATACTGTATGTCCGGGGGTCAATGACCATCCAAAGGCTTGACCTTCAGCAGGCCCAGACCATGGTGTTGGATAGGAGAGAACACCTTCCTTTTCTCTCTTCTCGTCTCTTCCTCCGCTTGCCCCCGCTTGCTCGCCACGCGCAGTTGGCACGCAGGAAAGACACGCGCGACACACATGCTGCCCCTGAGCCATAGCAACCGAGGCGTCCTTGTTCTGGCAGCCCCGCGCCACGTGTGTGAATTGTCTGTCCATCGACCCCAGCGGTCTCCCTCCTGCCCATCTCCCCTCGCCGAAATATATCGTCGCTATGGTTGCGGTGATGATGGTAGTGGTGGTGGTAGTGGTGATAGTGGTGGTAGTGGTGGCTGCGGTCGATCATTGAAGTTGCGGCGATAGCGACGCTCACCACCGGCCTCTCCTTCCCCTCCGGCTAACCGCCGGGGTGCACTTCCACTCGTCTCCAGACGCCGCTACCCGTTCGACTTGCCGGTCATGCGCTTCGCGAAGCGCTGGAGGTGGTAGTTGATGGTGTTCGTCTTCTTCGTCTCCTTGGCCGGCGCGTCCATGCACATGCGCAGCTGGTTCTCGATCGCCGCGCACCCGGGCAGGTTGTAGCCGACTGACGCCCAGCATGCTAGCAAGTGGGGGGGGACATGTGGGAAGGAAGGAGGGGGAGGCATTAGAATCCAGTTCTGTGTGTCAGGGCAACCAAGCAAGCAGGGCGAATAACAAGGGGGGAGAAATCCAGTGGGCAGGGTGGGGGAGCCACATACACAGAACAGACGACATGACGGTCAGGCACGGGTTGGCCTCGACCTTGTTGGGTTTGCGCACGCGCAGTACGCGCAACGGCGGTAGGCGCAAGGGCGTCTTGCCCGCCATGGTTGCGAGAGAAAAGGGGGTAGAGGGGCGCTTCTGCTCTCTCTCTCTCTCTCTCTCTCTCTCTCTCTCTCTCCTTTCTTTTTCCGTCTCCTCCTCGTATCCCACCGTGTCGGGGTCTCCGAACGTTTCTCAGCGAATGTGCATTTCGGGAAACGAGTCGGCTGGCGAATGGCTTGCTTATTCGTCGTCTGTCAAAAAATAACCTTATTACCCCTTCTTTTTTTGGTGAAGCTGTTGGGATTTTTGCGATTCGGTCCAATCACGTGATGCGATCGCAACACAACCCAAGTTAAAATAACTTGGAGAAAAAAACAAGGAGGCTAGCATCACAGAACTCGCCTCATCCAGCGAGGCACCGTTTACGTTTACGCTCATTTATTACTATAGCATCTTCGAGCGAAGCGAGGCCGGGGGTCTGGGGGGAACCCCCAGGAAAAAAGAAGGTTAAAAGGTAGAGCGGTCTTCTTCCTGGGGGTTCCCCCCAGACCCCCGACCTCGCTTCGCTCGAAGATGTTGTAGTACAGTAATAGTATAATTGGGGTTAGTAAGTGAGCGCTTGGACCGACTTGGACAGATGAAAATGACCGACTCCTGAGCCTCAGCGAGGATTGCAAAGGCGGTCCAGCCCATAGTCAGACCTTTTCGAACGGACAAGTCCGGAGCATGCCTGCTCTGCTTGCTTCTCCTCATCAAGAATCAAGCCTCCCAAGCTCTAGCCCGCCGATAGAAGCAAGACGAAACAAGACATGCCAGACCCCGCACGTTGGAGCGGCCACTCACACCGGGCCTTGGAGGTGATCTACGCGGCCCCAGCGCCCATGTCTCGCTTCAGCTCAGCTAGTCGCTTGGCTTGGGTTTTGTGTTGAGCCATACCATCGGAAGAGCGTGCCACGCGCCGTGGTGCACGAGGCGGTAACACCAGATATAAAGCAGTCTCCGGCCGATGGGAAGTGTCCCTTCCATGCCCACCTTGTCCTCCCTCACCCTTGTCCTACACTCAATTCTAGACTCTAGGGGCGAATCGCGGCTACGTTCTTTCCCACAGGGCCCACTCATCCTCCCAATATCTTCCGCTCCTCCCGGTATCCCGGTATCCTTCCCTGTGCCCAGCCAACATGGACACCGCAGAGGCCAACAGCACCGCAACGCCCTCCTCCACCACCTCTCCCTCCTCGTCAGATACCCCAGTCCAGGGCAACTCCCTCCCCGGCAGCGCCCTCTCCGCCTCGCAACTCTTCGACTCGGTCGGCCCCGCCTACGAGGACGCCTTCGCCGGGCTCCCCACCCAGGCGGCCTCGATCCAATGGCTCCTCGACCAGCTCGCCCAGCAGCAGCACTCTCGCGGCGATAAGCAGCCGGCGCGCGTCGTCGATCTCGGCTGCGGCACGGGGCGGCCCGTGTGCGCGGCGCTCGCGGACGCGGGCCACGACGTGCTGGGGATCGACGTGTCGGAGGCCATGGTGGCGGCGGCGCGGTCGCGCGTGGCGGCGGCCAACGCGCGCTTCGAGCTGCAGGACCTGCGCGAGTACGTGGCCACGACGGCGGCCGCCTCGCCGGGTTCGCTCGACGCCGTGACGGCCTACTTCAGCCTGATCTCGGACGTGACGCAGGCCGACATCCGGGCCGTCGTGCGCGGCGTGTTCGGCCTGCTGCGGCCGGGCGGGCTGTTCGTGTTCGCGACCGTGCCGCTCGACGCCGAGGCGACCGAGATCGCCTGGATGGGGCGCCGGGTGGTGGTGTCGAGCCTGGGCGCCGAGGCGGCCGTCGGCGCCGTGCGCGCGGCCGGCTTCGAGGTCGTGCACGAGGCCACGAGCTCCTTCCTGCCGCGCGGGGAGGAGGCGGGCATCTGCAAGCGGGAGGACGCCTGGGAGGAGCCGCACCTGTTTGTGTATGCGCGCAAGCCGGCCGGGGAGAGGTGAGGGAGCAAGAGGAGGGCTGCCGTGAGGGGGGCGAGAGAATGCGTCTCGAGGAGAAGTGAACAGTCGACCATTAAGGGACTGACCAGTGTGCGATGAGAGGCACACTTTCTGTTTTCGCTCTACTTTCTTGGCTTTTCACAATCTACATTAGACTTGAAACGATGATATAGTGCCAATCATGAAATAAACATGAAGATCCTCACGTGCACGCTCATTTACTGACTCCGGTTACACTCCTCGAGCGAAGCGAGGTCGGGGGTCTGGGAGGAATCCCCAGGAAAAAAGGAGGTTGGAAAGGTAGAACGTTCTTTTTCCTGGGGTTCCCCCCAGACCCCCGACCTCGCTTCGCTCGAAAGTACTACAGCAACGCCCCGTGTAGCATGCAACGACATATTTATTTCGTGTAGCACTGTATCTTGCCAGTCAGGACTTGAGTTGCTTCAAGATGGTTCCTACCTAATCACCTCGAGCAAAACATCATACCTTTTCGGGAAAGGGAGGGTGAGGGTTGTGGAATCAAGGTATACCTGGGAGATTGAGGACTGGGAAGAGAAGGCGTGGGAGCAGGAAACTCATACGGCATGTGTGTCCGTGAAGGGAAGGAAGGAGCGAATGGAGTGGCTGCCTAAAGTCGATGGCAGCAACGATCCGACCGCGATGAAGTGGAAGGAGCGATAAGACACCGAGCATCTAGTACGGAAAGGGGGCTGCTCTGGGGGCCTTGCTTAGACGGGCAAGTGGAAGACAAGCATGTAGTCCATGCAGGCAGCGGTTGAGGAGATGAGACGATACAAAGGCCAAGGATGAGTGTGTGTAGTACAGTACGCATTTCTAAGCTTCTAAACGTGTCGCATGGCATAAGCTGTCCGCAAACAATGTCAACAAACAATATTGTTCGTCAAATGCACCACATGAAGCCGTCACATGAAGCGCCTTCTATCGGCAGTTGCAAAAGAGTGTCCGGCATTGATCTTACCGGACCTTGGACCTTCGGAGGAGCCGGCCCCAGGACCCTTGCCTGTGTTTTTTCTTTTTCATCTTCCTTTTTTTTCTTCTTCCGTCTTAGGAGCGATAGAGAGGTGATGGGCGCAGGGCGGCAGAGGAGCATCTCATAACACTCCTTTGGCTTCACAAGGCGGTAAACGCAAGGGCCAAAACTACCATGTATATTTCAACATTGGCCAACAACGGTCTTGACAACCAGGTTTGGCCGTGTTTGCAGCCGGCCGGGGTTGTTTTTCCGGCTCGGGCTGCCCGAGTTGCTTCCCGGCTCGGCGGCTGCCCGCGTGGTGAGTCTTTCCACAAACAGACGGAATCATGATGATTCTTGATGCTTGGCCTCTCTCATGAGCCAGGCTCTCCGCGCAATTGTCCCCGCGCCAATTGCGCGGGGAGAGCGACGTTTGTTGATCAGCTTCAAGCATCGGAGATAGACTATGCGGGGGCGGGGAGGGGGGAGGGGAGGATAAACTCACCCAACCGGGTATGCCGCGTTATCTCCCCCACCAGGGAGGGAAAAAAAGAAAATTCTCAACGGATGGATGGTCTGTGGCTGATTACTAGCAAGTTAGTCCATCAGAGGGCTCCATCGGGTGCTAAAAAGTTTACACACACACACGCAACACCCGCCCGTCTTGACGGTCTTCAAAATGGATACGATAGGCGCTTTTCAGGTTTTCCCACTTGACTTTGATCCTCGCCGTCGCCGTCGTTGTCACTGTCGCCACCATTCCTGGCATCCGACTCTACAGACTTGTGGTCAACAACAGCCTTGTGGTCAACAAGTCCCAAGCTCTTGAGCCCCCCTGCTTGTTCTCGGCAATATCTTTCTTCACCATATTGACCTTGTACTTGGCTCCCACTCTCTCTCTCTCTCTCTATTTCTCTCTCTCTTTCTCTCTCTCTCTCTCTCTCTCTCTCTCTCTCTCTCTCTCTCTCCTCCCCCCCTCCTTCTCCCTCCTTCGCCCTCCATCCCCATAGCGAAGCGCGGCCTCGACAGACCACCCACCATGTGCGGCATCCTCGCCCTCATGCTGGCCGACACGAACTCGCCCACGCTGGAGGCGGCCGTGGACCTCCACGAGGCCATGTACTACCTGCAGCACCGCGGCCAGGACGCGTGCGGCATCGCCACGTGCGCGGCCGGCGGGCGCATCTACCAGTGCAAGGGCAACGGCATGGTGGCCAAGGTCTTCTCCGAGGGCAAGCGCGTGGCCGACCTACCGGGCTACATGGGCATCGCGCACCTGCGCTACCCGACCGCCGGCACGTCGTCCTCGGCCGAGAGCCAGCCCTTCTACGTCAACTCGCCCTACGGGCTCTGCTTCGCGCACAACGGCAACCTGATCAACGCGCCCGCGCTGCGCGCCTTCCTCGACCGCGAGGCCCACCGCCACATCAACACCGACTCGGACAGCGAGCTGATGCTCAACGTGTTCGCCAACGCGCTCAACGACACGGGCAAGGCGCGCGTCAACGTCGACGACCTGTTCGCCGCCCTGGCCCACACCTACCGCCGCTGCCAGGGCGCCTGGGCCGTGACCGCCATGGTCGCCGGCTTCGGCATCCTGGCCTTCCGCGACGCCCACGGCATCCGCCCGCTGGCGCTCGGCGAGCGGCCCTCGGATTCGGCCGGCGGCGGCGGCGGCACCGACTACATGCTGGCGTCGGAGAGCATCGCCCTGCGCCAGCAGGGGTTCAAGAACGTGCGCGACATCCTCCCCGGCCAGGCCGTCTTCATCCCCAAGAGCGGCGGCGCGCCGCTGTTCCACCAGGTGGTCGCGCCCAGCGCGTACGCGCTCGACGTGTTCGAGCTGGTCTACTTTGCGCGGCCGGACACGGTCATGGACGGCATCTCGGTCTACACCAGCCGCCAGAACATGGGCGAGCGGCTGGCGGCCAAGATCCAGCGCACGCTGGGCGAGGACGGCATCCGCGACATCGACGTCATCATCCCCGTGCCCGAGACGAGCAACACGGCCGCGGCCGTGGTGGCGCAGCGGCTGGGCAAGCCCTTCTCCAACGGCTTCGTCAAGAACCGCTACGTGTTCCGGACCTTCATCCTGCCCGGCCAGGGCGCGCGCCAGAAGAGCGTGCGCCGCAAGCTGAGCGCCATGGAGTCCGAGTTCCGCGGCCGCGTCGTGTGCCTGATCGACGACTCCATCGTGCGCGGCACCACCAGCATGGAGATTGTGAGCATGGCGCGCGAGGCCGGCGCCCGGAAGGTCATCTTTGCGAGCTGCGCGCCGCCCATCACACACCCGCATATTGTGAGTGGCCCGGTTTTTTCTTTTTCCTTTTCTTTTTCCTTTCTTTTTTTTTCTCTTTTTTTTTCCTTCCTTTTTTTCAATTTTTTTTCTTTTCTTTTCTTTCTTTTGTCCTTCTTCTCATGTCAGCTCCCGCCATCCCTACTTCTTTCCCGCGAAAACAGCCCCCCTCACATTGGAGCCTCTCTCTCATCGTTATATACCCCCCCCTCAACAGTACGGCATCGACCTGGCCGACCCGCGGGAGCTCATCGCGCACGGCAAGACGCGGCAGGAGGTGGCGCGGCACATCCGGGCCGACGACGTCATCTACCAGGACCTCGAGGACCTCAAGGCGGCCTGCATCGAGGCCGGGCCCGGCGCCAAGCCGCGCGACTTTGAGGTCGGCGTCTTCTGCGGCCAGTACAAGACGCCGGTGCCCGAGGGCTACTTTGAGCACCTGAGCGCGCTGCGAGGCACGAAGAGGAAGAGCGGCGCCCCACACGGGTTTGCCCGGAACGGTGGCGCTGGCGGCGATGATGGCCACGGTGGTCACGATGATGGTGGCTGTGGCAGTGATAGTGATGGCGGTGGTGAAAGTAGTGGCGGAAGGAATGGGCTCATGGTCGGCGCGGTCGCGAACAGCGGGCCGGTCAACGTCGCCGTCCACGGGTCGTCAAGGAGTCACAACGGCCTGAATGGGGGTCGTTTCGAGAGCCCGCAGCGGGGGGACATTAGGTGAGATATTTCCCCTTTCCCTTTCCCTTTCCCCTTTCCCCTTCCCCTAGAGGGATTTCAGGTGCCCTACGACAAACGTCTTTTTCGGCTAAGACAGCTGCTGATCTTTTTGATTTAGCATTCACAACCTGGCCACGGAGCTTGAAACCCGATGATCAAGGCTGTCTTGTATGATTTGAAGCGTTCTCCCCCTCCCTCTCCCCCTCCCTCTCCCTCTCCCTCCTGCCAAAGTTGATGAGCCTGCTAGAGGCCTCCGGCAAGGAGATAGCATGCCCGAGAGAATTAAATGGCAATGCGGTCTTCAATGCTGTCTTGTCCGGTCCAACGTCACACCCCGGCATGAAGCTGTACACGGGTCTTGCGGTACACAATGGGCTGCAAGGACCCGAACCCAGCGGGAAAAGGGGCACTGCTTATTCCTTCTGACGGCCCGTTATCTGTCTAAAACATCCCCCGAGAACCTTCTAAGAGGTCATTCGCTATCATCTTGAACCCTCTGGGCACAACCTAAGCCGTGTAAATAAGAGAGATAGAAATCGATTTGGGGCACCGCAGATAGAATTTTTCCAATTGTCAAAAGCCGTATGTCAAGAATTGGTTTAAGGTCTCTCAACTATCATCAGGGGCCGACATATCCCCGGAATCCACGAATAATTCGCCGGACCCTACTACACACAAAGTAATCATACAGATCTCTTACCTCCCCTAGGGTCTGTACACGCCCATTTACTACCCCCGTATACCTTCCACGTGATTAATTAGGTACTTGTATACCAACGACTCTACTTTGAGCGAAGCGAGGTCGGGGGTCTGGGGGGAACCCCCAGGAAAAAAAAAAGTTTAAAAAGTAGAGCGGCCTTTTTTCCTGGGGGCTCCCCCCAGACCCCCGGCCTCGTTTCGCTCGAAGATACTATAGCAATAGTACAATCTAGCCAGTAAATCAGCGTGTACGGACCCTAGACTCTACATGTTTATTTTGTGATCAACACTGTACCAATCTTTCGCCCTATTCAAAGCAGCCATCCCACTCGTCCGGGTTGTCCCTTAGGATCTCGATGGCCCGGCGGATGTCTACAGCCGGGGACGCGGCCTGGCCGACGGCATTCTCCAGGAGCATGGTGGACAGACGGCCTTGCTCTGGACGCCGCGGGCGACTACTGCGTGGTTGACGGCAACATCCGCGTTGTTAACGGCGGCGTCGGCCGTCATTTTTCCGTCTGGTGAAAGGGAGCGAGTGCCGGGACTGCTCCCGTAGGACGTTCTGTACGCGGCTTTCTCTCACGTTCAGAATGTAGATTTCACGCGTGTGGATATTCCTATCACTTTGTTCCTACATACACGCGGGCTTTCTCCTTTCCTATATAATACTAATCACAAAATGAAAACAACAATCCTAGGGTCCGTACACGTCTATTTACTAAATATAATTATATCATCACAATAACATCTTCGAGCGAAGCGAGGCTGGGGGTCTGGGGGAACCCCCAGGAAAAGGCCGCTCTACCTTTTAACCTTTTTTTTTTTTTTCCTGGGGGATCCCCCCAGACCCCCGACCTCGCTTCCCTCGAAGTAGAGTCTTTAGTATACGGAGACCTAAATAACGTGGAATGTATACGATGTCATATCCGTACGA
This sequence comes from Echinosphaeria canescens, assembly GCA_011319275.2. Taxonomy (NCBI): domain Eukaryota; kingdom Fungi; phylum Ascomycota; class Sordariomycetes; order Sordariales; family Helminthosphaeriaceae; genus Echinosphaeria; species Echinosphaeria canescens. Next base: position 544 of record WXYE02248960.1, on the reverse strand, counting down.
GCCCTCTATCTGATGGTTTGACCTTTATCCAACCATCTTTTGTAACATATCCGGAGCCGCTGCGAATAATCTCTGGCTGTGTTGGAAAGATAATTCGAAGGGCGCCTTCTACCAGTTCGGAGCCCTCTCACTTAATGTAGATTACGATCCATCTCGTCTGTTCAAGCAGTCTATGTCCCGGCGAACGACGAGCCGTCGGTGCTGCCGAGCACGGACAGCGTCTGGGTGCGGGTCGCCCACGCCGTGACCCAGTGCGGGATAGCCGGCAAGCAGAAGCCGCGGCGGTCGCCGCCGTCGTAGGGGATGGTGTTGTCGGCGAGGCCGTGGAACTCGATCATGGGCACGTCCTGCTTGGTGCTTCTGCAGTAGATGGGCACGTTGGACGCGTCGATGCGGACGCCGCCGCGACAGCATCCGCCCATCGTGTCGACTCCCTCCAGGGCCGAACGCGCAGCACTGTCGGCTAGATGTCGAAGCTACGCAGGCTGTTCATCCGGGGCTGAGGGGTGAAGCCGTGGTTACCACACCCGCACCCTAACCGCTG
>WXYE02248959.1:0-33968 GCA_011319275.2 Echinosphaeria canescens | reverse complement strand
GAGAAGACAGGAAGCCTGGGGGAGGGCGTGCAGGGACCAGGAGACGCGGGTGAGAGCGATGAAGAGGCCGGAATGGACAGACGACAACGGCGACGGCGAAGTGCTTCCCGGAAGGGGAGGACATTCCGCCCCGGAGCAGAGCGCCCACATCAAACAAGGCTGGATGTGGAGGATCTGGGACGCATGCGGTCCGAGTCTTGGGAAGAGTCTGAATCCTCAAAACCCTGATCCGTTGGATTTCACTACATATGCGAGGAAGAGGCCTCCATCAACCACCACCATCACCGCGTCAAAGAAATCGCTCCCAAGAACTCGTCACGTACGCGGCTCTAACCAAGCAGGGCTATTCCATCGTCGGCAGCCACTCGGGGCGTCAAGCTCTGCCGCTGGACCAAGTCAGCCCTGCGCGGCCGCAGCTTGTCCTACAAGTTCTCCTTCTATGGCATCGCGTCGCACCGCTGCATGGAGGCGTCGTGCTCCAGCAAGTGCATGTTCTGCTGACGTCACGGCGCTAACCCGGTCGGCACGAGCTGGCGCTGGGGCCGTGGACCCGCCGCAGGCCATTGTCGACGGCATCAAGCAGCACCAGCACCGCTAGCGCAAGATCTGAATGCTGCGCGGCGTGCTGGGCTGTTCGCCGAGGCGCTGCGCTGCGCTGTGTATCCGGCACTGCGCGCTGTCGCTAGTGGGCGAGCCCCATCTTCTACCCGCGCATCAACGAGCTGGCCGGCACTGCTGCACGCCGACCGCATTTCGACCCTTCCTCGTGTGCAACGTGCAGCACCCGGACCAGCTGGCGCCCCCCGGGCTAGGTCACGTAGCTGTGCGCTGGCATCGACCCCTGCATCCGTGATTCGCTGCGCCGCGTTGACCCCCCGCTGCACCGCGACTTCTTGGAGCGCTTCACGCGCTGTCTTGACCTCACTTGTGCGGCTGGCCAGCGGGCGCTTCCGCGACGCCCAAGGCCGCTGCCCACTCGACCATCGACTACGACCGCTTCTTCGGCCGGGAGGAAAGAGGGCCCGACGCCGACTTCGCGCCTCAGGACTACATGAGGGCCGAGCCGACGGTCGAGTGGGCCGCCTGGGGCCGTGGCGGCTTCGACCCGCGCGACCGGAAGGGGAGGCCGGTCGGAGAGATAAGGGAGTGAGAGGATGGGAGCGGGGAGGTCGGCCTGTTATGTTGAAAATATCTTGCGACATACTCTATATATGATCGAGAATCTGGCCTCATTGAACTAGCCCAACGGTCACTATTGCGAAAGAAAGTGATTCTGACGAGTATGGTGACGAACTCGGTTTGCTGGGGCTTGGTCGGTCCAGTACAGTAACATGACCTCCGCCGACGCCACACACATGCCGGACCGCATCCCAGAGGCGCCCTTGTAATGGCTGTGTCTCTGCGTATGTACAGTACAATTTCCCCTCCGGCCCTCCCACGGCCGTGATCTTTTCCCACATGCGCCCCCTTTGCCTAGGTGTTAAAAATATGGCCAATAATGTGAGAATGTGACAGTCGTCATGTATTGGTACAGCAAGCCCGTCTACGCGCCTCAGGCCAAAATCAAACTCCTGCTGATGGCACTGTAAACAATTGATACACAGCTGGAGGGATTGGGGGGCTATGTTGAAGATGAAGGCGAGTGGGGACTTTTGTTCTTTGGAGGAGAGTTTTTGCTTTCTTGTTCAGTTGCGGATGGCGCGAGGCCGACACTAGTCCAGACCGACGCCCGGAATGTCGTTGATGCCCGGCGGCATGGGCGGCATGGACGGCATGCCGAGGCCGGCCATGTCGAGGCCGCCGGCTCCGGGGTTGATTGAACCCATGGGGCGGGAGGATGCGCTCGCACCGAGCACGAGGCTGGGGTCGTGCGCAATCATCTCGGCGAGGATATCCAGGATGGGCTATATGCGGGAGAGAGAGAGAGAGCCGTGTCAGTCAGAAGCCATTCTGTTCTGGCTCATGTTTGCCTGGCCTCGGCTGCATCAGCTGCCCCCCTTACCTTTGAAACAGTCTGGTCGTAGATGCCGATCAGCTCTTCGGGGTTGGGGTACACCTTCAGGGCGCGGTAGAAGGCCAATGCGGCCTCGATGCCGCTGTTCGCTGTGCGGTGGGGGGAGAGTCGTTAGTCTTAGTCTTTCTCGCGGCGCAAATTCCTTCGCCCATATCCCCCCCCAGCCCTTGACTGGTCGTCGCGTGCCCACTGGCCAAAGTACAAGAGCAAAAAACAAGGACAAGGACAAGGACAATGACAATAGCAAGAGCAAGAACAAGGACCGGGCAAGGCTTCAAAACGTACGACTCCCTCTCAGCTGCTCGCCGACCGAGATCTGCTCGAGGAAGAAGGCCTCCTTCTCCTCGGATGTGGACGGGAAGCCCTCGGCCTTTGCGGCCTCGACGGCTATCTTGATGGTGGCGCGGCGCTCGGCCGTCTCGGCCTGGGCCTCGGCCTTTTCGTTGCGCTCGCGCCGGCGCACGTTGCGGCGCAGCTCGCGGCGGAACTCGGGATTGGTGCGCCGTCGGCGGTCGAAGTAGACGGCGTAGGCTGTTTGCGTTTAGAAAAGAGCGAGAGCGAGTGGTGAGCTGGAGCCATAGTGGAAGGCGGATTTCCGGGCATTGAGAGCTGGAGTTGAGGGGAAGGGCAAGACGGAGGGGACAGGGAAGACGGCGGGGGGAAGACGACGGCGGGGGGAAGACGACGGCGGAGGGAGGTTGACTTGACGACTTCACAGCTCTCTCACTCACCTACCAACCCTGTAGCAAGGGCTGCTGCTGTTGCTGTTGCTATCACCGATGTTTGCGCCATTATGTAGGAGGGGGTGCGACGTCGACCTTGGCGAGCGCAAAAGGTATTATCAAGCGAATGGCGATGGTGGAGTTGTTTTGCGCCTCGGTGATGCTTGAGCTTCGTCTTTTTTTTTTTTTTTTTTTAACCTTTTTTTTGGAACTTCGGCCGACGGACCATCGCGACTAGCCTGCCAAGCACGGATGCCATTCCGAGAGTAGTAATTTACACGTACAGTACCAATAAAAATACACAGATGCAAATCCTAGAGTCCGTGCACTGCTCATTTACTAACCCGATTGTTTTTTGTTTTTGTTTTTTTTGCAGAGAGAAAGAGCTTGGTGCCTAGCTCCTGATCAAACTAACCTATCACATCTTCGAGCGAAGCGAGGTTGGGGGTCTGGGGGGAGCCCCCAGGAAAAAGAAGGAAGAAGGCTCAAAGATAGAACCTTCTTTTTCCTGGGGGTTCCCCCCAGACCCCCAACCTCGCTTCGCTCGAAGGTGTAATAGTAAAAGTATAGTCGGATTAATGCGTGTACGGATGCTATGATGCATCTTTATTTTGTGATTGGCACTGGACATGAACGTATAAATACCGGTACATAACACTGGTAATTACGTGCACTTGGAGTCCGAGTCGTTCATGTGGGCCCGGCATCCTTCTAAACCAGCATCGACGTCGACGAAGTTTCGACGCAGTTCAAACTTGAATGAAACAGCTTGAAGAAGGGGGATCCACTCCACACATCTGCCGTCCTGCCGATAAACAGAGGCTATTGTTTCCTGTGGGTATCGTTGTCATCATGTACTACCATCTGATATAGCCGTCGACCTTTCTATCTCCGACCTCCTACCTCCTACCTCCTACCTCCCTACCTCCCTACCTCCCTACCTCCTCACCACACACTGCCGCCATCTAATCTTGTGCGATCACGCTACCCGTTTGTGCGCCCGTTCGTGCCTCGTCACCTCTCCACACCCCCCCGCCATGTCGGACGAGCGGTCCAAGAAATCGCTGCGCAGCGGCAAGAGGAAGACCACGATCCGGCCCGTCATCAGCGAGCCGCGCCAGATCTCGGCCCCGATCCTGCAGAATGACGGCCGCGACCGGTCGATGGGCGCCCGCCCTCCGCCCTCCCTCACGCCCGGTGTCCCGCTGCCCCCGCAGAACATGAACAGCAGCACCAAGACGAAGAAGCTGGTGGAGCGGCGCTACTCGATGCGCAACAACGGCATCCCGTCCGGCTTCGACCTCGCCGCCAACCCCATGCCCGTGCTGCCCGACTTTTCAAGGTACGATCCGCCCGCGCGGCCGCCGCTGTCGCGCGCGGGCTCGGGCGTGGCGCCCCAGCTGGACATACGCGCCCTCCGCGACCCGGCCCTGCAGGCGGAGCAGTACGTCAACGGCCTCCTGAGCGAGGCCACGGACGAGGAGATCCGCGACTACGAGGACTCCCTGCGCAAGCTCAAGGCGCGCAAGTCGCTCGACCTGCAGCAGAACGTGTACCAGAACCGGACGCAGTTCATCAAGATCAGCAAGGAGGCCGAGAAGCTCAAGGGCGAGATGCGCACGCTGCGCAACCTCATGGCCGAGCTCAAGACCAACACCACCGCCCTGCGCCTGGCCGCCAACAACAACCCCGACGGTGTCGATTTCGGCAGCGAGCTCTCCACCAGGCTTAGCAAGAAGGACCGGAGGAGCTCCGTGGCCGACCGGACCGTCCTCTGGAGCTCGCAGATGCAGGTTGGTCAAAGAAAAAAAGAACAAAAAAAGAATAAAAAAAGAATAAAAAAAGTCCTCGTTCTTGTGCCAAGATTTTTGATACCCGCGGCGCCGCTAACCAGGACTTCTTTTCGCGGTGTAGGCCCTTTACAAGAACGTGGAGGGCTCGCAGAAATTCCTGCCCAACTCGGCCGGCCGCCACGTGATCCAGAACGCAGGACCATGGATCGAGCTGGACAACGCGACCTACAAGTCTCGTCGCTCCATGCAGATCTTCCTGCTGAACGACTACCTGCTGGTGGCCTCGCGCAAGAAGCGCAAGACCGACGCCTCACACCCCGACTCTCGCGGGCCCATGACGAAGCTGGTGGCCGACCGCTGCTGGCACCTGCTCGACATCGAAGTGGTCGACATGGCCGGGTCGGGCGAGGCGCCGGGCGGGGGCGCTCTGGCCGGCGTGGCCGGCGCCGGCAGGACGAAGCTCGGCGACGCCATCATGGTGCGGGGCGGGGGCCAGAACGAGTCCTTCATCTACCGGACCGAGAAGGCCGAGGACACGGAGAAGACGACGCTGCTGCTCAACATCCGCAAGACGGTCGAGGAGCTGCGGCGCAACCTGCAGTCGGAGCGCGAGGCCAGCAACAAGGCCAAGGAGACGATCAACTACTTTGCGTCGCGCGACCCGGGCCTGCTGCAGAAGACGGACCTGCTCGAGACGCTGTCGGACATCAAGGACATGCTGATCGAGGTGGACGGCAACCAGCAGGACCTGCGCTGGGTCGAGGCGCAGATGGACGAGCTGGACATCAACATCGCGCTGCAGCAGATCGAGCCGGCCGTGGCGCGCATCGAGAAGCTCAAGAGCCTGGCGCACGGGCTCAAGAACAACGTGATCGCGCGGGATTTTGTCTCGTTCAAGGTGGACGAGAGGTGCACGCGGCTGGCGACGCTGGTGGCGCGCGAGCTGGTCGACACGCACAACCACCAGCAAAAGGCCAAGCGGAACGTCAGCTGGCTGACGCGGCTGGGCTACGAGGACCGGGCGCGCGAGGCGTACCTCGCGGCGCGGAGCACCTTTGTGCAGAAGCTGTCGAGGTAGGCAAACCCATGCAGTGTGTCCTTCTATGGTGACAAGGCAGCATGTGACACTAACACTGGCTTTCCTATATTATTCACGTCCAGAAAATGCATTTTCCAGGGCGACCTGCACCGGTACATCTGGGAGATCTCGTTTGTGCACTTCAGCATCATGCGCAACACGGTCAGCTGCTTCCAGAGCTGCTTCCCGCCGCCCATGATGAGCGCGTGCGTCAAGTGGGCCAAGGAGCAGATGGACGCCTTCAACACGATCCTGGCGCGCCAGCTGAGCGGGACCGACGAGGGCGACGACGACTGGACGCGCTGCATGGACCGCGCCCGGGAGCACGCCAACATGCTGGCCGAGGTCGGGCTGGACTTCCGCCACCTGGTGGGCCAGACGGTGGCCGGCAGAGCGGGGGGGCTGCCGGCGAGCAACAGCGGGCCGGTCGGTCTGGGGCTGCCCTGAGCGGGTGGCGAGATGGGAGGTGGGAGATGGGAGATGGCGGGATGGAGGTGTGAGGTTGGACATATATTACCTCTTGATAGCATTTGGGCCCGTACCTAAGCAAGTGTGTGTGATGCATGTGTTCAGGCCGAGGACGAAGAGCGAAGTGAGCGTGGCCAGTAGCAGGTTGGAGGAGTTGGGCACTTTTCAAAGTGTAAAAGTTGTGTATATCGTACTCGTGTGGGATCCCATTCCTAATATACTAACGACTTCACTTCGAGCGAAGCGAGGCCGGGGGTCTGGGGGGTACCCCCAGGAAAAAGACACTTCACCTTTTAATCTTTTTTCTTTTTTTCTTTTTTCTTTTTTCCTGGGGGTTCCCCCCAGACCCCCGAGCTCGCTTCGCTCGAAGTGAAGATTGTAGTAGTAGTAGTAGTAGTAGTAGTAGTAGTAGTAGTAGAAAAAATGACAAAATGATAGACGGCTCGATGACTAAGCCTCAGCCGAACCTTCAAAGCTGGAAGGCGGGGATCGCGACTTCGATCCCGTCATTTGGCATGCAACTTTCAAAGACGCGAGCGAGCCCATTGCCCACACTTTTGTCTCTGTCTCGACCCGTTTTTGCAGACTTGCAGTATTCAAGCTTGAACACCTCCGAGTCAACTCTTCCGCATCGCGACCGTTTCATTAATCTTTATATCCCTCCTCCCCTTGTTTGCACCGGGCCTTTCGGGTCTGTGAGCTGCCGTCGCTCTTCTTTCGTGTTGTTGTAGCGACTCATTTCCCCTTTTCTCATTTTCTCGTTTTCTCATTTTCAAGAGCTCGGGTTCAGAAGTCGTTCCGGCATTTTGCCGTCCCTTTTCCCACCCAACCCCAATTGGGTTCTGCAAAACTGCGTCCTGTCTTTGCCGTCGGCCGCTCTCCGGCGAACTGCCACCCCCCCCTCCAAAATAGGACAAGATACGATACGAAAACAACGGTGGAAAATCACGACTGCGGAGGCGGCACACCACACCACACCACGAAAAGGCCGCCACATAGCATTCCTCCTCATATTTGCACCACGCGACAACCGCGGCCTGCCGAGCTGTCGCTCTTTGCTGCCCGTCGCCCGTCGCCCACCGCCCGCCATCCGCCTCCATCACCACCCCCAGCAATCACCTCTGCAACCACCACCACCACCGCCGCCACCACGCGTCGCTTCCGCCCTTTGCAGCTGGAGAGCATCGCCGAGGCGGATCCACCTCGACGCGAAAGCGCCCATCCCGGATCTGAGACGGATTACTATTGACTGACCCATCAGCGATTCGGCCCGGCTCAAGCTCATCGGCCTCAACGACTACCACCACTACCTCCACCGCAGCCCTCCTCCGCAGCCCATCTGCTATGGACACAAACATGGAGGATGTCGGGCGCGCGCCTGCAGAGCTGACGCCCATTGTGCTGGAACCCACCACCATCCCCACCCTGGACGGCTGGATCGAGGGCCTGATGAATTGCAAGCAGCTGAGCGAACTCGACGTCCAGAGGCTTTGTGAGAAGGTGCGTTGTCGCGCTTCGTGTCTGTCGTGCATGCACTGGCGGGGGATTGGGAGTGTACTTGCAGGGGGCTTGGGTCTTGATCAGCGCTGGTCTCGCGCCTCCCTCTCCAGTCCCCAGTCCCAGCACCCAGCTCAACAGCACCTCAACCCGCCAGCACTGTCGCGTCCAGGAATGCACATTCACGTTGCTCGAAGCTGACCAGTGCCGTGTGACTGAAAATAGGCGCGCGAGGTTCTGCAAGACGAGTCAAATGTGCAACCCGTTGTACGTTCCCATCTCGCTGCAGCGTCCGACACCATCCATGGTTGCGGGCTTCTCCTCCAAACTGACCGGCCTCGCTAGAAATGCCCCGTCACGGTGTGTGGCGACATCCACGGGCAGTTTCACGACCTAATGGAGCTCTTCAAGATCGGCGGGCCAAACCCGGATACCAACTATCTCTTCATGGGTATGAAAAAAAAACAAAAAATCCTCCACCCTCTGTCGTTTTGAAAATACAGCATCTCCGCCTCCGTCGCTAGTGATGGCTGCTTCCCCCATGAAGAAGCAGCGAGACATCTGACCGGCTTGGCTCGGAAAACAAACTCCCCCGCCCCCCCCCCCCAAAACAGGAGACTATGTCGATCGAGGCTACTACTCGGTCGAGACGGTGACGCTGCTCGTGGCCCTCAAGATCCGCTACCCGCAACGCATCACCATCCTGCGCGGCAACCACGAGTCGCGACAGATAACGCAGGTGTACGGCTTCTACGACGAGTGCCTGCGCAAGTACGGCAACGCAAACGTGTGGAAATACTTCACCGACCTCTTCGACTACCTACCCCTGACTGCCCTCATCGACAACCAAATCTTCTGCCTCCACGGCGGCCTGTCTCCCAGCATCGACACGCTCGATAACATCCGCTCGCTCGATCGGATCCAGGAAGTCCCGCACGAGGGGCCCATGTGCGACCTGCTCTGGTCGGACCCGGACGACCGCTGCGGCTGGGGCATCTCGCCGCGCGGCGCCGGCTACACATTCGGCCAGGACATCTCAGAAGCCTTCAACCATAACAATGGGTTGACCCTTATTGCGCGTGCCCACCAGCTGGTCATGGAGGGCTACAACTGGTCGCAGGATAGAAATGTGGTGACCATCTTTTCAGGTATGCTGTTGTTGGTGTTGGTGTTGCTGCTGCTGCTACCAAGTCTGCCAACGGCTCTGCGCGGTGCCTCCAGGACTATCCTGGGGAACTCTGACATACTAACCATCGGGCCACAGCGCCGAACTATTGCTACCGTTGTGGCAACCAGGCAGCCATCATGGAAATCGATGAGCACCTCAAGTACACATTGTACGTCTTGGCCGGCCCTGCGATCCTCCCTCGTAGATTCCACGTCTTGCTAACACTCCGCCGCAGCCTGCAATTCGATCCCTGCCCGAGAGCTGGCGAACCCATGGTGTCGAGACGTATGCATCTTCCCCGACCCCCCGCGCTTGTGTGCGACCCCAGCCGGCGACTGACATTTAACCACGCAGGGACGCCGGACTATTTCCTCTGATTCCGCATGCCTCTCCGTCCACCATTGCCGACCCGGCGACCCAGGCGACCCATCCAAATCGCCGTTTCTCTCTCCCCGAGCCTCCTCTCCCCGCCCTCTGCATTCGCCCCGGCCTGCACCTTGTCTCCGTCTTTTTTTTTTTCCCTTTCGAAATCCCAGCATGCATTTTCTTTTTCCATACAACAGGCATAGAGAAGAAAACAGGGATTGGCCTTGCCCACTTGCCACCACCACTGCCACTGCCACTGCCGCCTTTACTGTTTGGCACCCAGGATCGCCGGCCGTATTGTACATTTTTTGGAAGCACACCAGGCGGAATAGACGGGATGTGCTGAGTCGCTGGGCCAGTCGCTGGTTCAGCAGCAGCCTTTTGATGTCTTTGTCGCGGCGAGCACGGGCGAGGTGGAAGGGAGGGAGTGGGGGCAGGCGTTGGGGTTGGGGAGGAGGAGGGACCGGAGATGCAGCCCAAAAAAAAGGCCGAGCACGACGAAGACCAGGAAGATGGGCATAGCCTGTGGAAGACGGAAGAGTGGGAGATGGAGAGGCAAAGGGGAGGAGGGATTGTCCAAAAAAAAAAAAAAACCTTAGATCTCATCGTGGGGGCACCATGTCGGTGAGATCAGCTTCTTTCCAACTCGTACGAGAGATGCTGTTAGCCATTCCAGTCAAATCTGGGAAGCCTAGAGTGGGATCATGGGAAATGCGACCATGTTGTCGTTGTCGTTGTCGCTGTCGTTGTTGTCGTCCTGATCGCCATGGGCGAGGAAGGAGGTCCGGCTTGATAGCGTGCCCCGTGATCTTTCTTTCTAATCACGCATTTTATTTTATCTGCCTATTATAAAGAAGCAGAAGCAGTAGCCTAGGTACAGTACAGTAGGTACTTGGAAACTCGCATCCACATGTTCAGCCTCGTCCCTCGTCTCGCGCCTCCTTTTGTGTGACGTGGATGCAGTGCGAGGGAGTAGGCGAAGGAGGGGGGGGGAGGGAGAGGGAAAGGGGGTGGTGGCACAAAAAAAAAAAAAAAAAGTCAGGGGAAGCTTGAAAGGTAAACAAACAGTCTGTCTGCAGATGCCGCAGAAGAGAAGTATCCAGGCCAAGCAACAACACATCATCACTCTTAGTGTCGACTGGCACAATCACACAACACAACAGCTTGACCATCTTAACTCGTTGCAATGGGCCCTTGTAGACCAGTATGCCTTCCTCGAATCCCTAGGCTAAGGCCAAACAGGTAGTACAGTGCCAACCACAAAACAGTACCTTCGAGCGAAGCGAGGCCGGGGGTCTGGGGGGTACCCCCAGGAAAAAAAAAAAAAAAGGCAAAAAAGGCAAAAGGTAGCGCGGTCTTTTCCTGGGGGTTCCCCCCAGACCCCCGGCCTCGCTTCGCTCGAAGGTACTATAGTATTAGTAGAATCGGGGGTCTTGGGGGTAACCCCAGGAACAACAAAGTCAAAAGGTAGAGCGGCCTTTTCCTGGGGATTCCCCCCAGACCCCCAACCTCGCTTCGCTCGAAGATGTTATAGTAGTAGTAGAATCGGGGTTAGTCAATCAGTAATGTACGGATCCTACCCTCTCGACCTTATCAGGGCAAGCAGGACAGAGGGGGGAAGAGCAGAAGCTGCGCAGGAAGAGCATAGACAGAAGGAGTGATGCTCTTGTATATTGAGCCTCCTTCTCTCCTCCCTCTTACTGTACCTTTCCAGGCGCGATCAACAACGTATTCCACAGTCAGCACAGGCGACCCTCGCTCCCCATCTCGGACAATGGAGTCTGTCATTCTTTCAGAAACAACATCCCCCATCAGGATTCAGCACCAGAGTTCTCGCCAGACCTGTCGCCATCGGCCAATATGCCACCCAATACGCCGCCTAATATGCCGCCTCCTCGAAGCCATGTAGCACAGGGTAGGCCCGGGGGCTTTCGGATCGAGCTCAGGAACATACGCCGCCACGTAAAGCAAATCTGATGTCGAGGATTTGCTCCGCCGTCGGGTTTTCATGCCGCCGCCGCCGGCTTCTGCTCCCGGACCGGTTCCTGCCCCTGAGTCGGATGCTGCTTCTGTTCCTGAGCTTGCGACCTCTAGCTCGGATGTTGCTTCTGTTCCTGGGCTTACGACCTCTGGCTCGGATACTGCTCCCGAGCCGGCGCCTTCTCAGTCGGCTACTGCTTCTGGGCCAGGTCCTACTCCACCACCACCATTCCAGAGAATCGACATTCTGGTCAATGAAAGTATGTGGTTCTGTACCTTTCTCCTACCTGTGTTCCTCTCCATGCCCCTCTCCATGTCCCTCTCCCTCTCCCTCTCCCTCTCCCTCCCCCCCTCCCCCCCCCCCCCCCCCTCCCCCCCCCCCCCCCCCCCCCCCCCCCCTCTTCCTCTCTCTTCCCTCTCCCTGTCAGGCGGTGTTCCCTCTGGGTCGTGTCGCACCTTGAATGCGACCTTGTTCATCAGGTTCAGAGGGTCGCTATCGAGAACATCACGACCGCCGCTTCTGTTGACGCGCCTGTAGCTAGTATAGGGGCCTGACTTGGTTGCGAATGAAGGAGCCGTGTCAGTTCTGTCCCGTGGGCTATCTCAAGCAGCATCATGGGTGGGCTAATTGATACTGGTAGAAAAAAACAAACTCACGGGTGAGCTCCCAAATGAGGGCTGCGGACACGTTGGTAGCCATCTTTTTCTTGACTGAACCGATCTGTCTGGTGGGCTGGTGGGAGCGACGAGTTGGATTTCGCAAGCTTTCGATCGAGTTGTACCTTGTTTCGCACCAATTTTGACCATTGAGTATACTTTTCTGCGTGTGGGCTGGTACCGAGGCCCACATATCGTTGAAGCCCCACCTTGGCAAGCGCGGCAGGCAAAATCTCTCTTGCATGCGTCATCTGAAGCGTGAAGCACGCATAGCCTCATGGCGACTCGATGATTGTTCGGCCGCTTTCTATGCGACCATCCCTTCCAAACCCCATCTTTTGGGATCTGTCAACCCGATTTCATAATTCTATGGATTTCGTCACGGGACGTTGCCATTCTCTCACCATGTCCCTCTAAATAAACGATCTCGATATCCGATCGTTCGAGGCCTTTTTTTCTCATTTTTGTTCTCATACGTTATCATCCCATTGTCATTAGTACTTTTTACTTCGCTGCTTTGCCGAGCCATCCGGCTATCATCCGGAGCCTCTCGGCGCAAGCCTATCGAAGCGACGAACTCGCATTCAGACCCGTCACACAACCATCACCACCACAAGAGCCGCGCCTTCGAACCCCCCCTTCCCCAAAGCAAAGCACTGTGGACTCCTCCCTCTTTCCTGTCCACCCTCGCTCGCTAGCTAGCCAGCTGCCCCCCACCCCCGCCATGGCCTACTTCCTCTACTCGCTCGGCCTCATGACGGTCGTGTGCGGCACGCTCCTCTACCTCGCGCGCGCGCACTGGCTCCCGGGCGTGCAGCAGGCCGCGGCCGACCTGCAGGATCGCCTCCCGGGCCGCGGCTACCTGTACGCGCGGCTTGGGCCGGACGGCGGCGGCGGCTCGTTCGCCGACGACGCCGAGGCCGGTCTATCGTCGGCCACGTTCGACCTCGGCGGCAACATCGGCGGCGGGGACGCGCGCGCCGGCCTGGACGACGCCGCCAAGCGTGAGATCCTGCGCATCATGAAGAGGCGCCGCGTGCCCTTTGACGAGGCGCGCCGCGTCTACATGGAGCAGCGCTTCAAGGCCAACGGTATCGGCGCCGACGGCCGCCCGAGAGACCCTAAGTTTGTGAGCTTCTCGTAAGAGAGAGAGGGAAAGAGGGACGTTGCAGGCCGACTTGGGGTATAGGGTTGGGAGGTTGTGTGGGATGGGATGGCAGTGTATGGGTTAGGAACGGGGGATAGAGACAAGGAAGAAAGGAGAAGGGACAGCAACCAGGGTAGGTGCCTTGGGTATCTTGGATATAAGAGGGCGGCTGCCCTCTACTTTCTTCCTGTGGCATTTCTGCCTTCCTCCGGCACGCGGCAACCCGCCTGCTGAAGACGGACAGCTTTACGGCGTCGCAAAATCGGGGAAGAGGCGAAGGCCAGACCTCCTGGCCGAGGTCTCGGTGGGCTACTCTCGGTTCTATTTTTTTTATTTTTTTTGTCACTTATCTCTCCACCGCATCTTTCAATTCTCCTTCTACCTTCAGCTTCTTAGTCATATGTTTGCATGGCGTTCTGGAAACCTCGTACATTAGCGGAGGACGCGTGCTCTTGCATTTCTTTTGTCGCCAGGGAATTCGGAGAAGTCGGCAGCGTGGGACACAACCGAGATACTGGCTCCTTACATAGTGCCAATCACAAAATAAACATACAGATCCTAGGGTCCGTATGCCGCTCATCTACTATTATTATTATGATACCTTCGAGCGAAGCGAGGTCGGGGGTCTGGGGGACCCCCCAGGAAAAAAGAACAAGTTTAAAAGGTAAAGAGGCTTTTTCCTGGGGGTTCCCCGACCTCGCTTCGCTCGAAGGTATTACAGTAATAGTGTAATCGGGTATCGGGGTTAGTAAACGAGCGTCTACAGATCTTGGGATCAACATGTTTATTTGTCATTGACACTGTAACTAGGCGGTCAGCAGGAAGTCTGTGCAAGTCTTGACCTGGGAGTGTGCCCATTAAGACTTGGGACTTGGAAAGCACCAGAGATGGTCATCTTGCATCGAGTTCATTACAATTTGGTATTGGTGGATAAAGCGCCGTCGTGAGACAGACTACAACCCAAGCTCCAGGAGTCTTGTTCCGGTGCCGCCCTTGCCGGCAGTCTTCGAGGACGGGGCGGAGAGGGATGGTGATAATATGAACCCCCTTGGTCCCCCAGGCGAATGTCCGACCCAGTGCGCCGCGCCTGCTCTACTCGCCCCCCTTCCCCCCCATCCGACCCAGCCAGCCTCCCTGATGATCGCACCGAGCGTCCAGGATCCGTTTTTTCCCACAATGCAAAAATCTAGGACTGTGGCCCGCCAAGTACAGAGAGCAAAACGTGAAAAATGCAGAACATGTCCGTCGTGAGTTTCATTGGGTCCCATATACTTGCCCCCCTTCTTTTCCCGCACGCTGCCCGGCCCACACTGCGCAAATTATGAATATCCAATGCCCATAGTGCTTGGCTAGGATTCCGAGATTATGTGTTGATAATATTATCTTTTTTTTTCTCCTTCTTTCGGCGCTGGGGAAGAATGTGGTTGATAGAAGAGAACAAGGGGAAAGGAACCGGGCTTGGCGTTCTTCCTATCTCCGCTTCTTGACATCGCCGTCGGCCCCGTAGGTGCGGTAGTCGCCGCCCTCGACCTCGACGACCATCTGGTCGGTGATCTTGGCCTGCTTCTGCCACTCCTTCTGGCTCTGCTTCTTCTCGCGCTCGAACATGGCGTGGTCGGGCGCGCGGAAGCTGCCGCCGATGCGGTCCCACAGCGTAAAGTACTGGCCGTAGTTGTAGTTGAAGGCGATGTGGTGGATGGCGTGGCAGGCCGAGCCGTTGATGAGCGCGTTGTTGCTGACGAACTCGCCGTCGTGGATGGAGATGGTCCAGATGTTGATCAGCACGAACAGGGCCACCGACGCCACCTTCTGCAGCGGGAAGACGAAGGGGAAGACGTGGTAGGGGATGCTCTGGGCCCAGCCGTCGACCGGGTGGAAGGCGTGGCTGGCAAAGGGCGTCGACACAATCCACTTGTGGTGCGGCTTGTGCAGGTTCTTGTACAGCAGCGGGTGGTGCAGCGCGCGGTGGATCCAGTAGACGCCGCAGTCGGTGAAGACAAGGAAGAGCGGGAACTGCAGCCAGTCGTACCAGGCGCCGGGCCCGTCGGCCGACAGGTCGTAGAGCTTGGTGTAGCCGCGCACCTCGGCGAGGAAGACGGGCGCCGTCAGGGCGGCCATGCCGGGCATGGCCCAGAACGCCTGCTTCATCTCCATCCAGACCTGGTTCTTGAGGAACTTTGGGTGTTTCATGACCTCATGGTCGAACACCAGGAAGTAGGACAGGCTTGCGAAGCCGAAGTAGACGACGCCGCCGAAGATCCTGCGCGGGACAATGTCACGGTCAGTCTGCTAGTTTTGACTTTTCTATATGTACGTATTATTTGCGATAGCGAGCTCTTACAGTGGGCATGAGCACACCAAGGAAAGAAGAAAAAAGGATTATAAATAATAATAAAAATGGGGGGGGGGGGGGGGCTTCCGCACCATGTTATCAAGAAAAGCGACAGAAACTGGCGCCAGACGTAGTCTCGAGACCAAGCGCTCAAATAGGCATACGGGGACGGCTCGATGGAGACCCAAGCGGTCGAAGGCTTGTACTCCCAGGCCGAAAAGGGCTGAGAGGAAGAAGCATTGGCGGCCAGGTGGTTGGGGTAGTCGTATGGAGCGGGCCGCGCCGGCAGGAGCTGCGCATAGGCGCGGTCGAACAGGTACGTGTCGAATATCTCGAGCACGATGTCCATGGTTGATTTGGCCAAAGAGGATGGGACGGGCAGCCGGTCGGGTCGGTCCAATGGATGGGGGATGGGAATGGGGGATTTGGGTCCGATCCTTTGTTGAACTGAGGTGGACGTGGACGTGGACGTGGATGGAGCTAGAAACGGCAGAACTCAAGCTCGGGTCGGTGAGGTAAAAGGACTAGGAAGGTTGAGTTCTTCAGCCTCCAGTCTCCCAGCCACCCCAGAACGCTAAAAAGGCAAAAGCAGGGCCGAAGTGAAGGCCGGAACGCGTGTATGGTAAGGGGGGGGGGAAGGAAAAGGGGGAAAGAATATTGTGCGCTACCTGCGGACCTCACAGGAATTGGCTGGAGAGAAATTGATAAACAATAAACGAGATATCGGATCGGCGTGCCGGGGAGCAACGGGAGACAGGGGTTGAGATTGAAAATGATCGTCGCGATCTTCAAGCTTTCGGTACCGAGCGCTTCAGTAGGAGATAGCTTTGCTTTCTTACCTCTTACCACTAACTCCTACACCTCGCTGGAGGCAGAGCCACAAGAACAGCAGAGCAGACGTGATAGCCGGGTGTTGAAAATAAAATAAAAAACCTCAACGGCTGCGGTGGCTGCAGTGTCACGTTGAGCAAGACAAGTGACTGACTGACTGACTGACTGACTTGGATCAAGTCTGCAAGGGCGGATTTATCTACTATTATATGCATGTTCTACGACGCTTCCATCACGCGGCTCGCTTCGGCCAACGGACATGTTTTCGGCGTGGATGTGCGGGGATTGGCTGTTGCTCCCTTCCATTTTCGAAGAAGTCGTCCAATCGGCCGGGGTATCCCTCCTCTCGGGTGGCCAAGCCGCCGCTCGGAATGCCGGATGCTCCGCTGGGGCGATGGCCTGACTCCGGGTCGAGTGAGCGTGCGCGACCGGGCGCGGCGTGCATCTGATGGGCTGTCAGGCTGTCAAAAATACCACGTCGTAATGTCATTCCAATTGACGATGGCACCATTATGAGCAACCTAAAATATGAACAACCTAAACTGTGTAAACCGTGGAATTGGATGGTGGCTGGCTGTATGGAGGCGGGACACGGCAGGTAATGGACACGAGCAAATGCAGTTTTCAATAGCGAATGCCTTTTTTTTTTTTTTTTTTTTTTTTCGCCGATAGAGAGCTTGGTGTCCTCGCTCCTAGTCAAAATACATATTCCAATTGTCCAGTCACATGAAGCGAATGCATACGTCATAAATCTCTTAAAAAAATACTCGTCTTCTCTTTTTCTTTTTTTTTTCGGGCCCCTCCTTCGAGCTTTTCTGAGGCGAAGGCTAAATTTTATATATATATATATAAAATTACTGGCGGAGCCCTGCCTCCTTAAAGGTATACTCGTCTTCTCTTTTTCTTTTTTTTTTTCTTAATAACCGCAAGCCATTTAGACTTTAGACTTACTTGCGACGAGGCCGGGTCTGGGGGGGCCCCAGGTACTGGATACAAGCGAACAGACTTTTCGGAAATAAGCGAATGGACTCGTCTTCTCCAGAAAGCTTTCTACTACACAATATTTTTGATATCGTATGTAAAAAAAAAAAAATAGATTATGGTGGTTGGAGTCCATTCGCTTACTTCCATTACCTGACCCCCAGAAAACCGTCCCAATTATTATTACTACTTAAGGAGATTTCCTGGGGGGTCCCCCCCAGACCCCCCGGCCTCGTCGCAAGCTCCTCGAAAGGCTTTTATTAGCATAAAAAAAAAATATTACGGTGGTTGGACTGTATTCCCCAGTATTCGCTTGTGTCCATTACCTGCATGGCTGTCAACGAACAAGTATCCATATTTATTTCTGCAGCCCATTGAATTTCACTGTGGCTCCATCTACTGGCCGCGAGTAGGGCAAGTCAGGCAAAATATCTCCTTCTCCCCTGACCTCGGATATTAGGACACCCCGGCTCCCAATAGTCTCCAGGCCTGGCATGGTTATGGTCTCCATACATTTGACATAGACCGGTAGGTACAGTACTGTACCTACGTACGTACACACACACAGCCTCTTTCACATGATACATCGCCAAGAGCATGACAAAGGGACACGGCGCATCACGACAGCACCTTAAAACGACAGCTTGGCAGTGCTGTGCCACCACGGGGTGGGTGTGGCCGACTGATTGATTGGATCCGAGACCGCGATTGGCGAGCATATATACAATATACAATCGAAAAAAAGTTATACTATTTTGCTGGCAGGATGATGCAAGAGACAAGTGGGCATCGCTGGGCAGGATGATAACAAGTATCCTACCTATTGATAACTGGACATGTGTGGGAGTGGATGGAAGCGCGAGAGGATGAGAGAGTTGAGGAAGATAAGGCGGATCGAAATTCAGACGTCGTGGTCCCACGCCGCCACATGGTCGTTGTTCCACTTGCGAAGGTCCTCAAAGTTGCGGCACATGTGGTTGATCTCAAAGTCGGGCCACTCGCCCTCGATGCCATCGGCCTCATACTCGGGGAAGGTCTTGAAGGTGAAGACGCTAATGTCGCTCTGGCACATGAGGTTCTGCCGGATCGCCTCGATGCAGTGGTCTGCGCCCCTTGCGTGTCAGCCGCCGTAGCCGTCCGTCTCATGTTTCTTTTTCTTTTTTTTTTTTTTTTTTTTTTTTTTTTCCGGGATTGCGATATCACTTACCCATGTGGCCCAATAGGTCTGCGCTGTCCCCGGCCGTGCCGACGTCGCCGCCAATCGCCGTATTATTGTAATAGTCCTTGTAGACGAACTGCCGCACCAGGTTCAGGCAGTGCAGCTGGTGGAAGACCTCGACACCGGCCCGGTACCCCAACTCGCCCGTCTTCGGATTCTGGATCGGGAGCGACTTGGGCGAGAGGCCGAGCTTGACGCGCTCCTCCTCGGTGATCATGATATCGCCAACTAGTAAAAAAGCAAGGTCAGTCCAAAAGTGCCCACTCAACCTTGGAGGGCGAGGGAGCGGGATCGGCCACGGTTGCTCACTGTCGTTGGCAATGTAGTCCCACGCCCGGTCGACCGTGGGGCCATAGCCCACATAGGGGTTGTCCCTCATTATCGGCGCAAGCGTGTATCTCTGCACCTCATATTTGACGGCGGGAAATAGGGGAGCTGACAAGCGAAGAGACAGGCAGGCACGCAGCGTCAGCAAATCATACAAGTGTGCCAGGACATAACAGAGACATGCGCCGGGGTCGGGGACGAGCTTTCACGCACAATAGGTCGCGATCTTGGAGAGAAACCTTGGGCTTGCCGGGTTGAAGGTGCCGGCGGCGCAGAAGGACAGGGTGAAGAGGGTTATGGAGATAGATAGCAGGACGGCGTGTGCGAGCCACAACCAGTGCTTCTTGATGCCTCCGGCCGTCCGGGATACCACGTCTCGGTCGAGGCTTGGTGACCATACCCTCTTCTCCTGTTGCTGTGCCGGTCCATCGCCGAGGTGCTCTTCGTCCAGAGGCACCGAGTGATAGATCTTGGGCATGTTGGGCAGCAGGAAAAGAAACCCAATTTTTTTCTTTTTTTTTTTGACAGAAGAAGCAGAAAATAATATGCTAGGAATATGCCAGGAATCTGCTAGGATGGACGATGCCAAGAAAAGAGCGACCGGGAGATGCACGCCGGGTGCGAATCAATGTGAATTACCGAAAATCACGACACCAAAGGTTTTGTCGCAACCAGGCAACTAGAAAAAATGCAGCAAGCGTGCGCTTGAATCGAAGAGAGGGGGATGACGGTCGTGTCAACCACCAGAATGTGGGAGAGGAAGAAGAAGGAGGGAAGGGGGACGAGGAGAAGGAGAAGGGGGGTGGTGAGAACTTCGAACAGACTGACAGAGTCGTCTCCCCATCCTGTCTGTCGCCGTGGTCCACAACACTTTGCCGCCTATACTCCAAGCGAAGGCCAAGTTCGACCAAATTGGCTATAGGCTAGCATCGCTCTACGAGCATCCACCCTCGTCAGGCATTGGGCATTGAAACGTTTCGCTTCAGGACGAACACACATGAGACAGTCAGTAGCGGAGCCTCCTTTTTACGTACTAGAGTTGTCAAGCATGCACTATGAACTTATGAATAACGAATCGGCTAAGGTACCGAATTGTTTCATGAGTCGCTGCGTGTCCACCTCCCATTGCCAAAGTCTACAACCCCCCTTCCCCCTTGCATCTTGCCCCTTGCATCAGTACAGAGAACTGAGCATTGGCTGACACCGTTTAAGCATTCTTCGTGTGATCAGCCTCGGCCATTTTGACAACACCTCTGCGCCCATACGGCACCTCACACACCCCACGCCCCACACACCCTCCTATTAGTTCGCTTTGCCTACCAGTGGGCGTGCCAGCCAGCTCTGCAACGACCCCCAGGTGAAGGAGTCCGAAGTCGCGACCACCACAAGCTGTCAATCAAGCAAGTTGCGGATCGACGCGATCATGGCGGTTGTCGCAGCAGCGTCTCGTGGCACCCGTCAGCTTTCCCGCAGCCACGTCTCACGTCTCACGTCTCTTAGCATACGTCAGCTTTTCTGATTTGGATGCAGTGCCACTCACAAAAAAAGGGTAAACACACTGTATAGATCCTAGAGTCCGTAGACGCTCGTTTACTAAGCCCGATTGTATCTTTATCATAAGGGAACCCATTGTTGTTCCCCAACTCTTTCCCTAATATAATATATTACAGGATTTGTCGACGACCAACGTAGATAGTTAAGCGGCGAATAAACCAAGGTCTATGGAGGCCGGAGTCGTGGGGTCTCATCACGTGACTAGAGAACTAGAATTGGTATTTTTAACCAGGAGCAGCGGGGAAAAAAAGTATTCGGGGGTAACGAGGCAGGGGGTGGAAACAAGCGAACGGTCTTTTGAGAATAAGCGAATGGACTCGTCATGTCTTTGTTTTTTATTTTTTTTATTGAGATCTCCAGAGAGCTTTCTATTAGAATCTTGGGTTTTTATTTCCTCCACGATATTTTTCATGTCGTAAATAAATCGATTGTGGTGGTTGGAGTCCGTTCGCTTGTTTTCCAAAACGAACATTCCCTTCGGGGTCTAGGGGGTACACCCGGAAAAAACAAGCTTAAAAATAGATTGCCCTGTTTCTTGGGATAAGACTCTTTCCGCCCTTGGTATGCCAAGCTTTCTCACGCGCTCGATCGGGCAAACGCCAACGTCTTGGCGACTCTGGACGCATGGTGTCGTAGTGCTCTGGATGTCTGTTCGTAGTATCAACCGTAGATCGCGACGCCCTCGGCGGTGCCGTTTTGTCGAGCCATCTCACCCGCAGTCTTGGCATCTTGCCCCCTGCTGCAAGTCTCCGGTATGCTGCAAGTCTCCAGTCAGCCAGTATGCTGAACACCACGAGGGGGGAGCTGCTCACTCAGTCACTCTGTCACTCCTTTCAAGGAGTCGTTCATTCCACTGTCCGTGCTTGTCGCCCAACCGCCTCTGGTCCTGACTAGAATTCTGATGCTTGCAGGAGCGTTGTCCTTGATGCGCCTGGTTTCGTGCCCCGACCGGGTTCCCCCAGTCAACCCCTTATACTAGACCGAAAAAACATGAGTACGTACACACGGCATGCCATACTATTCCAGTCTACCAATAGAATGCTGCTGCCCGAAGAGGCACCGTGAGAAGCAACACGCGCCGTCATTCAAAACACGCTTAAGCCTCAGAACCTAGTAATCCTAGTCTCAGAAAGCACTGTTTGATGACAAGCGAAGGACCTTGCCGCACGCCCGCCAGCATGCACTCCGCGAACCCCCCCCCCCTCCCCCCCTAACATTCATCGTGACAGGTCACGCAGCCCTCTCACAACAAGCGCCATGCTTGAGCAACAAAGACATGCGCTGCGCCCAGGGTGCGCATCCCTGTTGCGTACCCCCTTCCACAATAACCATCCTATGTCGCCATGGGAGGATTGATCACCCATGATGCGGCAAAGGAGGCACCCCCGAACACGTCCTGTCCATTTGCTTGGCCGAGAGCATACCGCCTCGGGGGGGAGAAAGGGGGAGGAGTGGGAAGTGAAGAGTGGAGAGGACTGAGCAAGGCTTGCCAACCTAGCCTCGGTTGGGAGGCCCTTACTCGTTATATAAATCGCTCAAATCCTCTCGTTCTTGGTGTGTCTCCTGATCATGATCATCATACGTTCTCATCTTGGCATTCCTTTCGGCCGGTCCCTTTAGCTTCCTTGTGTTCCTTCGATTCCATTCGCTTCTGTTAGTTTCTGCTGCCGGCCAGCCCTTCTCTATACGCCTTAGTCATTCTCTCCGCCCTCCCCGGACAGTCATCCCTCTATCAGATCAAGATGCATACCCCCACTTTAGCCGAGTTCCTCATCGGGGCCATGGCCGTCTCCCAGGCCTTGGCCTTCCAGGTCAGCTCCCTCAGCCACGTGGTAAGTCCCCTCTCCCCAAGCCCCCCCCCCCCCTCTTCCGGAGTCTCGTCGTCACTTGGTCCCTTAGGAAAGATAAAGGGGACCGCGGTACCCCACTTCGGCCCAAGACCACCGTCGTCTAATATCTGTCCATCAGGCATCTTCTGTGGCTCTGGCAGCCCCAGTCCTGGCTCTGCCCTTTATCGAGACGCGCGAGCCCCACCACAAAGGCAAAAAGGCCAACCAGCAGCCCGCCCGCCGTGACGTCGAGGATGAGGAAGACGACGATGAGGACGTCGACGACGACGATGTTGAGCTTGAGACTCGGGAGCCCCACCACAAGGGCAAGAAGGCCAACCAGCGTCGCGAAGAGCTCGACACCCGGGAGCCTCATCATAAGGGCAAGAAGGCCAACCAGCGCCGCGAGGAGCTCGACACCCGGGAGCCCCATCATAAGGGCAAGAAGGCCAACCAGCAGCCCGCCCGCCGTGACGTCGAGGATGAGGAGGACGACGATGAGGACGTCGACGACGTCGACGACGACGATGTTGAGCTCGAGACTCGGGAGCCCCACCATAAGGGCAAGAAGGCCAACCAGCGCCGCGAGGAGCTCGACACTCGTGAGCCTCACCACAAGGGCAAGAAGGCGAACCCGGCTGCTAACTGAGCATCATCTGGGGTGGTGATGAGCTATTCTTGGGGGGAACCTTTCTTGTCCGGTGATATGTCGGCTGGGGTCCTGCGTCGGGTGTTGCTCTGTCGGGTCGGGAAGAATGCAGGCGATTTTTTTTAGAAACAATGGCGGAAGCGGTCGCAAGGCATGCGTGCCATCGTTTGAGGCTCACAACGACACACGCAGGGACGCGCTCTTGTGATGTATCATAGATGACATAGTGTGCCGTGTTATACTTGCCCTCCGTTGCCTGTTTTATCCCAATTTGCTTTTGCTGATATCCGTGACCGACAGTGTATTGTTTTGATATGCAGACTGCGACCGTGTTCGTGTTGTAGTGGTTTTGGTTGACTAGTTGTCCTCCAAGTGAGTAGTCCCGTTCGTTGTGGCTGCCAAGTCCAAGCCATGGTGTTTGGTCTTGGGTGAAGCGTGTAGATGCAGAGTATGGATGTAGATGAATAGAGCAGCGGGGTGGGAGTGAAGCTTTATAGAGCACTTTCGTATCTTACCATGTCCCTTGCAAAACCTGCTCATGCAGGAGGGCTTGCGCAAAATTAAGGCTATGAACTTGCTCGTGAGGCTGATGACAAGATTCCGAAGACAAGAGTATTCTGAAACGTGCTCGTTGCTTGATCCCCGAACACCACACCCAAACAAGGCCGCTTGACCAAATGGGGGCAAAAGAGAGCAAATTAGAGCACTCTGTCTTGCCGTGCCCACTTAACACCCCGTTTCTGAGCAACAGTAACAGAAACAGGCGCTGCCACTAACACCAGACGTTCTTCCTCGAAGACGCTCTCGGGCAGCCTCCCAAGTACTCTTCAACCCATAGGGAGCCTCTTGCTGCCAGACCGTGACTATCTGGGCGTCTCCGGCCAAAGAAAATCACTGGCTATCGAGCAGCGGGTGGGCCAACACGTCCTGTACCGTACGAATCACAAAATATACATGGAGATCCTACCTGGGATCCGGTACCGATCATTTATTAACCGTAATTATACTATTACCATAACATCTTCGAGCGAAGCGAGGTCGGGGGTCTGGGGGGTACCCCCAGGAAAAAAAAAAGGTTGAAAGTAGAGCGGCCTTTTTCTGGGGGTACCCCCCAGACCCCCGACCTCGCTTCGCTCGAAGATATTACAGTACTGTACTGTACTGTAACAGTATAATCGGGGTTAGTGAACGAGCGTGTCCGGATTCTAGGATCTGCATGTTCATTTTGTGATTGGCACTGTAATACTTCATATCGCATCGAATTCCCACGTTGTTGTTGAAATGAGACGGGCTTCTCCTGTCCAGGCCTCATATCTCCCTTCGGATAATCTTGACCCTAATGGACAAGCCTACAGCCGGAGGGGAGGCCATTGCGACGCCCGTCCTCTCGGCGTCCTGCCAGATGGAATCCCAACTTCCCAACAGCAACAGTTGTTCCCCCACAGATATCGAGCAGCAGGGCTCCCCACCGTCTGCACACAACGCCAAGAAAGCCTCAGCCTTCAGGTCGCTCGGCTGGCTTGACCGGTACCTCGCCGTGTGGATCCTCCTCGCCATGGTCGTGGGCGTCCTGCTCGGGAATTTCGTTGACGAAAGCGGGCCGGCGCTCCAGAGGGGCACGTTTGTGGGTGTCTCCGTCCCCATAGCCGTCGGCCTCCTGGTGATGATGTACCCCATCCTGTGCAAGGTCCGGTACGAGACCCTGCACGAACTCTTCGTCGAGAGGGCACTGTGGGGGCAGATTGGCTTCAGCGTGGCTGTCAACTGGGTAGTGGCCCCGTTCCTGATGGTGAGTTCGGCCGTCTCAAGCCACCAACCCAGAAAGGGGGCCCAAATAGATAGACAGGCAGCCATGTGGGCTCACGGCCTGTCCCGCTAACGACTCGCCAGCTCGGCCTTGCCTGGGCCTTTCTTCCGGACAAGCCCGGGCTCCGAGACGGGCTGATTCTCGTCGGGCTGGGACGGTGCATCGCCATGGTCCTGATATGGACCGGGCTCGCGGGGGGCGACGGGGAGTACTGCGCCATCCTGGTGGCGGTGAACAGCATCCTGCAGATAGTGCTATTCGCCCCGCTGGCTGTCTTCTTCATCCGCATCGTCAGCCACGAGAGCGGGACCCTGGACATGGAGTATTCCGCTGGGGCGAGGAGCGTGGCTGTCTTTCTCGGAATCCCGTTCGGGGCTGCCGTCGTGACGCGGCTTGCAGTTAGAGCCGCGGCGGGGGGCGAGTGGTACGACAAAGTCTTCTTGAAATGGATCGCGCCGTGGAGCTTGATCGGGCTTCTGTATACCATACTTGTCCTGTTCGCGAGCCAGGGCCACGCCGTCGTGCACCAGATCGTCAGCGTTGTCAGGGTTGCCGCCCCCCTGGTTGTTTACTTTGTCGTCATTTTCTCCCTGACGCTGTGCATCACATTCCAGCTCGGGTTTGGGTACCGGCTGGCTGTGACGCAGAGCTTCACGGCCGCGAGCAACAACTTCGAGCTGGCGATCGCCGTGGCCGTGGCCATGTTTGGCCCGAACAGCGATCAAGCACTGGCTGCCACGGTCGGGCCGTTGGTCGAGGTGCCCGTGTTGTTGGGGCTGGTGTATTTGGTAAGGAGGATTGGCGACCGGTGGAAGTGGAGGGACTGATTTCGATACCCTAAAGGGCCTTAATACCTCACGAGCAGATCATATTTGCAGGCATGATGTCGAGGATCTTCGTCCGAGCGTGCATGTTCGATGACAATGGCCTCGCCGCTAAGCACTACGCAGCCCACAGAGTGCTGTCCTTCCTTCCACCATCCCTACCTCTCTTCCACCGTATATACGATGGAAGAGAATCAATTTAACATATATCTATACGTTATCGATGCGACCAAGGCTCGTGACGTCTAACAAAAACGGATTGTATAGAAGCTTCCTACAGTGCCAATCACAAGATCAACATGTAGATTCTAGAGTCAGTGTACGCTCATTTACTGACACCGGTTGTACTCTTCGAGCGGAGCGAGGTCGGGGGTCTGGGGGGTACCCCCAGGAAAAGACCGCTCTACCTTTTAACCATTTGTTTTTCTGGGGTTCCCCCCAGACCCCCGACCTCGCTACGCTCGAAGAGCACAATCGGGGTCAGTAAATGAGCGTAGACGGATCTAGGATCTACATGATTATCTTGTGATTGGCGGCATTGTATCTATTTGCGGCAATAACGACCAAGCCGGCCACAACGAAGTGCCTTCGACAGTACGTTCTTAAATAGGCTGCTCGTCATAGGCACATTAGCCTTCCTCCCTAACTCCCGTATCACGCCCGATCGCCATGCTCCTGTGCAAGATAGCAATAATAGCCCTTGGCCTGGTGGCCTCGCCATTCGACTTGGCCCAGGGCCGGCCGGGTGCACACTCCATCCTCGCCACCAACGACAGAGTCAGCCTTGGCGGTGCTTCTGCCCACACGGATCCGAGTCACAACGGTCTTTGGTGGGCGACAAGGGCCGCACCCGCCCGGCCGCCAGCAGAGGAGAAGGCCGAGACACAGTCGCTCGCCGGCTCTATAAATCCAACCCTCTCGTCGTCTACGGACAAGTCTGCCACCGCTACCACCGCCAGAGCTGCGCGCATTTCCACAAAAAACGACGCCAATCTTCGTTGTCATCTCGCGGCTGCCTCGAAGGCACACATCCTCCTGCTCCAGTCAGAAGCAAGCAGGCCGAAGACGGAGTCGTCCAAGTTACGGCTTGAAGATGCCCTCCCTCCCAATCTTGAGCCGTGGCTGAAGAGACAGATGGGCAGGCTGGCCAAGGAGGTCGTGAAGGCCGGCGGGATGGAGAAGTGGGTGGCTGCAGCCCAAGACGAAGCCATGGCGGACGAGAGGGCCTTGCCGCGGGTGTGGGAGAAGATGCTGTTGGCGGGCAAGCTAGGCCGTGCCTTCCGCGAATACGAGGACGACGAGCTTCGAGAGGAGGCCTTGCAGTGCAACACAACCTCCCCGATAGCCGATTTGGACTGTGACAAACCCCGTCTCAACAGGGAGGAGCGACGCGAGTGTCGATGGTACAGCATCGTGGAGAAAGGGGCTCGCCGGAAAGGACACCAGTGGTAAATCGCACCGCCGTAGCCGGTTGAGGGAGAAGGAAGGAGGGGAAAGATGGGTGGAGGGGAGGTCCTAAAGGATGAACCACACACTTTACCCTACGTACAAACACCTTAATCGTCTCATGCCTAGGTCGTATCCAAAAAAAAAAAAAAAAACCAAGCCCTCGAACATTGGATAAAGGGCCTGTTTCTTCAATACTCAAGGAAAGTTGTCGTTGGTGGAGAGATATGTCTCCTCCTACCCCAGACACCTTCGTGTAACCAGGGTCCTGCGAAGCAGTGGCTATCGACGTTGGGGTAACAAGGCCAGATACTTCACCCTGACCCTGACCATATCTTCCCTTTCAGGAAGGGGTTCACACGCGGATATTGCAGCCCAAGTTGGGGCGCAGTGTCCAATGCCCGATCTGCCACGTCTGCGACCCAACAAGGTTGATGCTACCTGACCACTGGCATACATAGGTACCTACGTGCCTTGCGGATCATGATGGTCTGGTGCTTCAGAGCCATAGCCCTTCTCGGGGTGAGCCAGTCGGCTGCTCCGTGCCACGTCTCGAGGGGAAGTCTCGACCGACGAGTGAATGGCAGGACGACATGTGGGTGGCGTGACACGCACGACTCGGGAGCCTTCTCCAGCAGCCGCACTTTGAGTGTGAGGTGTGAGGTACAGTGCCAATCACAAAATTAACATATAGATGCTAGGGTTCGTATATACTCGTTTACTAGCCCTATTATACTATTGCTACAGTATCTTCGAGCGAAGCGAGGCCGGGGGTCTGGGGGGAACCCCCAGGAAAAAAAAGAAAGAAAAGAAAAGAAAAAGACAGCTCTACCATTCAGCCATATTTATTTCCAGGGGGTAACCCCCAGACCCCCGACCTCGCTTCGCTCGAAGATGGCATAACAATATTATAATCAAGGTAGTAAATAAGTGTCCCTTGGATTCTGGAGTGAGAGCTGGGTCTAAAGTGACTTTTTGCGTTTGATGCTCGTCATCATTTTGTTTGTACAACGGGCTGCGGATAATGTGTAAACAAATATCGGTAGGATCGGGAAAGGGACTCGCAACCGTGACGCAGATGATGATGATGATTTTTAATCCACGACGGGCGCAGAGGCAGAGAGGGGAGATGCGGGAGATGCGTTGGATGGTGACCTGAGGACTATCAGTGACGTGGTGTTAATGTGTGGCTGTGGACGCGCCACGACTTCTTGCATGTTCGCCTCTGAATTCTCGCCTCGCAAGGTTGCTGATGAAGGCAGGTACGCAAGCACGTCAGCCTCGCAGCCAAAAGTTCCTTTCTTCCTTCCTTCTTCCTTCCCCCTTCCTCCTATCGCGGGCCGGCCCCAACGGAGACCCCTGCTCGGCCGCACTGACCTTATTGCTTATTGGCAAGATCTTCCTCACGCGGGTCATTGGGCCATTGAAGATTGGGGGGAACGGCAGGGATGCGTGGATGCATCGCAAGGATCGTAGGATAAGCAGACAGGGATGCGAGCCAGTTGGCGGCTTATGGCTGACTGCAATATACGAATAGCAGCAGCACGTATTTACATCCATCCATATGTCGATGCAAGCACTCTGTCGAACCACATCACGCTCGCTATTTCCTGCTTTGTCCCCGGTTCAGCATGCTCGCAGCATGAATTCCTTCTTCTTCCTCTTCTTGCCCTTTCTCTCTATCGTATTCTACCTGTCGACTTTTTTTCCTTGGCATGCCTTGATTGCCCATTATCCGTCGCTGACGGACAGACGCCCCGTCGTTCCTTCCGCTTCTTTTGTCTACACCTTCTTCTTCCGACCTTTATCTTCTGTTTTTTGTTCTGTCTTTTTTTGCTCTTCCTCCGCTCGCAGCGGTCGATTTCGCTCCCAATCAACGCGACCGTGGCACTGCGAGGCCATTGCTGGCGATCGCGAAACACATCGAAGCAAACGGCCCGAGCATCTTGAACAACCTGCATCCGGCCGCAATCCCTGCGCGCTTTTATATCATCGCCCCGGCCTGTCTGAGGCGGTGTGGCGCTCGAAGGGGACGAGGTTGGGGAGCCCGCCACTCGTCGCTGCTGCGGCGCTGCTCTAAGGAGCTTTATTACTGGTCCGGGGGGTTCTGTACGACCGCGCGGCTGGCGGCAGCGCCCGGCCCGTTCTCGCGACCACGGCATTTTCGGCGCTCTCAGCACTTTTTTCCCCTCCTCTCATCCTCTCATCCTCCTCCTCCCTCCGCATGGGACCGACAATGGAAACCGATAGGTAAGGCCCTCTCGCCCAACTAGGGCACCGGTTTTCGCACACAAACCACATTTCCACCCGGACTATGGTCTGAGCGTGACGCAGACTCTGCTTGCGCACGACGACTCCGACAACAACCCCACCCCCGCTCCGCTCCGCTCCGCTTCTCCCCAATCCTCCCCGACAACCTAACCACACGCCATTATCATGAATGACCCACCGCCACTCACTCCGACGCACCTTGGGCCTGGTCGTGTCCGCCCACCTCACCTGCGCTCGGCCTCGCAGCACTCTCCCATTCGCCAACGCGCCACCGACGACTTGATCGCAAACCTGTCGCCCCAGACCACCCTCGAGGCGCTTCGGAATCCATCAGGCGCCCTCAAAGAATGCCTGGATGCGTCCACCGCCGTCGAACAGGCCTTCGCCATCAAGGTTGCCGTTGCCGCCAAGAACATCGAGCAATGGCTTCAGGAGCTGTCGGCGTGGCCGTGGCCCGGCTCGTCCGGCTCGGCCGGCTTCGAGCTGCCTGTGGCAAAGCGGAGGCGGCTCTCGCGCTCGGACGAATCCTCCGTACGCTTAGGCTTCGCTGTGGTGGATCGGCCCTCGTCCATGTCGGGCATGTACATGGGAAGCCTCCTTGCCTCCGAGGTCGCCACTTTCGAGAACCGGCTCGACGTCATACAGGGCGAATTGGAGGTCCTGGAGCTTGAGGAGATCAAGACACAGGTCTTGCATAGCCACATCATGCCCCTGTCGAGGCCCGGCACGCCCATGTCCGGCAGCCGTTCCATTGCCTCTCTCTCGGCCTACGCAAAGATGGACGACTTGACGGCGCTCATCACCGCCACCATCGTCCAGGCCTTGCCGAACCTATCCAAGCTCATCCGTCTCATGAACCTTTGGAGCATCCGCCTGGTGGTGCTGCGGAAGACCCCGTCATTCCTCGAATCTCTCGAGGATGCAGAGGTGGCTCTCCGTTCGGGCTGGAACGTCATACGTGCACAGCCGAGAGAGCATCTTGGGACGGGAGGGGGGACGGGTGTTGGAGAGGAATCACCACACGCCGCGACGACCGCGTCACCCCGGGCGCTTGGCCGCCCGACGCTGTCTCGCAAGGATTCCGAGGTCATAAAATCGGTTCTGGAGCGAAAGGTCGCAAAGGCCGGTCGTGACCTGGATCGCATGCTGGACGCGCTCGAAGGACGCGAGGACACATTGCCTGACCCATGGATTGATCGCATGGACGCCTTGGAGAAGGGGTACGGGGACTGGGTTGCTTCCTCCGAGCGAACGATACGAGAAGCGGAATACGGCGAGCTGTTTGGAAGGCTTCTGGCTCCTCGTGGTCCGGCACCACCCGTTCCAGTGAGAGCCAGCTGCGTGGTTAGCTATGGCAAGGCCTCCTCTGGCTCTGGTCCAACATCACCTAGCGAAGTCGTTCTCAAACCAATGGCTTCTTCGCCTATCAAATCGCCCGCAGAGCCGACCAAGGTTGCTCGGGAGATGACGACTTCGCCATCCCCTGCTGGGGACCTTTCACAGCAGCCCACCACCCGCGCAGCTTCCGCCAAGGGCAATGGCGAATCGACTCCGGCAATCAAGGTCGACCTTGCCGCCGCCGAGCAGTTTAAGAGACTCAGCGAGACGAAAGGCAACCTCTGGGGCAATACGAGGCCCGGACTCGGACCATTTGACGGGTCAAGATCAGACGGGGCTATTAGGCGTTTACTGCCGAAGCCGAAGCCGAAGAAGCTTTCCCTAGGCCACCGTCCCTCAAGCCCGGGAGAGGAAGGGGAGGGCCCTGCCACACCTGAAGGGTCACCAGAGTATTTCGGACTTGATTCGTCGACTATTTCTGATGGCCAGGAGCCTGATCTCCCGGCCACCCCATGTCCAAGAAGGGCTTCCGACGCTTCCACGACCGACACAGTTGTTTTTGCTGGCCGAGGCGGCTCGCTTGACGAGTTTAGCAGCGATAATCCGATCGCGAGCAGCCCAGATCTTCCCGCCCTGTCTGATTCAAGCCGGCGTCGGCTCCCCCGTCTGAATGACTTGGACACACCGGACCTCCCGCCTTCTCGGGACCGCAACGTAACTTTGCTGGGCAGGAAGACTGTGAGCCCGCCGAGTTCGCCGCCGAGTTCGCCGCCAACGCCGCGTTCGGCCTTGAGGTCCAGCTCCAGGTCTGTGTCAGTGACCTTCAATGACATGCCGACGGTGACGGAGATTCCGGACGAGGAGGCGTCACCACCCGAAACCCCGCTGGAATCTTCATTTGATATGTACGAAGATGATGATCCGGCCAGCGACATGGGCAGCCCAGCCAAGCCGACCACACCGTCCTCTCGCACCATCCCAGATGATCAGAGGCTCCAGCAGCAGATTAGCGAGATCTTGGCGAGCGTCCCCGCCAGGATCAAACTCGCTTCGGCTCCGCCTGCGCCTTCGCCGAGCTTCAACTACCTCAACCCGCCAGATTTCGCGGCGCCGACGGGGCCGGGCCGTAAGTCGACCAGACCGGACCAGGCCCCGCGAAGCTACTCAAGCATGTCCAATATTTCGGCATCGTCGCGGGCGGCAACGCCCTATTTCACCCTCGCACCAGCCTATGGGCGGACGTCGCGATCATCGCGCTTCCCCAAGCCGGCAAACCAAGAGATCAAGCTGTACCACCTGTCGCGGTCCAACGGCGAGGCGCCCATTAAGCTCTTCATCCGCTGTGTCGGCGAAAACGGCGAGCGTGTCATGGTCCGTGTCGGCGGCGGCTGGGCTGACTTGGGCGAGTACCTGAAGGAGTATGCCAGCCATCACGGGCGCCGGTCACAGGCGGGAGCCGCGGAACCCGGCAAGGTCGCAGTGCAAGACGCTTCACTCCTGCGAACGAATTCGACCAGCCGCCCGGCAATTGGGTCTAGTCCACCCAGCCGGCCGAACTCGTCGCACGACTTGCGCTCCTCGCCCATCAGCATGTCGACACTCAATATCCGCAAGGTCAGAAGATCCGTCGCACCCGGCGCCGGGAATGACGAAGGCGCGAGCGGGAGGCCGGTGCTGCCCAGAACGCCCCTGTCGATGCCGCTGCTGCCCAGCGACTCCCGCTCGACCTCGTCGTCATCGATCAGCGGCGGAAGCGCGGCGGCCGTTGCGAGCGGCGGCGCCAAGTCAGAGACACCGCCGTCCGGGGGCACGGCGACGTCGGCGCGGCCGCGATCCAGCTCGCGGCTCAGCTGGACCGAGGAGGACGCGTCGCTGGGCATGGCGGGCCCGCACGGTAAGAAACTCGAGATGACACCCGAGAGCAAGGCGTGGGTGGAGAGCGTCAAGGAGCGGGTGCGCATCGCTAGCGGCGAGCGCAGGGTGTCGGACTCGTCCTCCATGGCGCCGTCGGCGCTGGGCGCGGGGTTGGGGGCGAGCTTCGGCCCCAGGTCGGCGTCCGGAGCCGGAGGTCCTGCTGGGCTGGCATCTTCTGATCAGGCTAGGGAGGCGGGCGGTCGGTTTGGCGAAATGGCCAAGGTCGGCGCCACGAAGCGGCTGTTTCGGAAGCCAGCATGATGGACGGCAATGACGACGCGTCCATGCGGAGGTCACAGGGTAGGAGGGTCAAACGAACCACATGACAAGGGACGGAACGGGTTTCTCATCCCGGGGGGCGCTGCTTTCGCAAACTACGCTGATTGCTACAAGCACATTCGTCTGTCCGCGGGTCGTAATTTTTTGTTATCCAAGTCGATAGCATGGCACCACCAAAAGCTTCACTAGAGCCCTTTTTTTTTTTTTTTTTTTTCCTTGACTCGTTTTTGTTCCTCTTCCTTCTTCGTCTTCGTTCGTCTTGATTCTTCGTCTTCATTTGTCTTGATTCTTCGTCTTCATTCGTCTTGATTCTTCGTCTTCATTGCTCTTCTTTCTTCGTCTTCGGCAGCATTTCACGGGGCGGGACACTTGGTTGGTTCACTTGAAGGACAATCCCTTTACAAATAAAATACCCTTGCTTTGTTTTGTTTTGTTTTGTCTTGTTTTCTAGAGTCTTACAGCATTGCAGATGGCATAGCAGCAGTTGATTTCGTGCCCTTTCATACCACAGCAAACACAAAATAAATAAACACAGACGGGCAAAAGATGCCGCCATCGCGTTTTTATTACCATGCATTTACTGCATATTAGAGACTTGAGACAAGACGCTCCTCAGCCGCGTCAGCAAGTGTTACTGTCAGCTCGGCCGGATAGGAAAAAAGGGCCAAGAACAACACTTCGATACGATGTTTGAGGAAGATGCCGTCCCGGGCTCTCGAAGTTAACACACTATAATAAATGGTGGTAACGAGATCTCTTGCCCGCCCATGCTTTCGTCTTATCTTTTGTTTTCTGCAAGTCTTTGGGCGTCAATAAAAGGGAGGGCCTTCCTCCGGTGCTCGGGTCCGGGTAGTACTGTACCACCGCGGCTTGCTACGGTGCCAATCACAAAATTAACATGTAGATTATAGGGTCCGTACACGCTCATTTACTCACCGGTTATACTATTACTACAGTGTCTTCGAGCGAAGCGAGGTCGGGGGTCTGGGGGGTACCCCCAGAAAAAAAGAGGGGGGAGGGGGAGGGTGTTAAAAGGTAGAGCGTCCTTTTGAGATCAAGCCAGCTCGTGTAAAGTCAACATGTTTCGAAACATGATTAAGATGACATTATAGACCTTTTCCTCAGCTTGAGGGGAGCCATCTCACGTTTCCAAAAAAGGAAGCTGTCGGTTGGTGGGAAAGGGCAGTCGAGAAGACAAGATGTGTGTGTCTTTCGGTAGCCTACTAGAGGTGACCTGTTTCTTTTCTCAGTCACCCTTTCCAAGTTAAACGACGTTCTATCGCTGTTGTGCAAGTCACAATATAAACATACACATCCTTGGGACCGTACATATTCGTTTGCTAAACCCAATTATATTCTTGTTATAATATCTTCGAGCGAAGCGAGGTCGGGGGTCTGGGGGGAACCCCCAGAAAAAAGGCGCTCTACCCTTTACCCACCCCCCCCCCCCTTTTTTTTCCCTGGGGGTTCTCCCAGA
>WXYE02248854.1:0-17221 GCA_011319275.2 Echinosphaeria canescens | reverse complement strand
GGAGGCCCGGAAGAAGGCGAAAGCAGGCTTGCAAAAAGAATAGAAAAGAAAGAAAAGAAAAGAAAAGAAGAAAGAAGCTCGACTGGAGGTGGAAATTGGAAGCCAGCGGTTCTTAAGCAGGTTTCGCAGGATCGGTCATGTATATGTACAATACTTTTTGATCAAAAGACTAGCCAGCTCGCTCCGCCCATAAAGTTAAGCATGTCTGCCTGCCCTTGGCGACACCAATAATATACCAGCCGAAGAGCCCCCAGTCCTCATCTCTTGGGACTATCTACCGCAAGTTCCGTGTCCGAAGATGTGTCTCTCTCTTTCTTGTTTCTCCTACCCGGCTATGCGACGAGGAGGAGATATGTCATGTCATGTACTTGGACGGCATATGCGCGAAAACGTTTATACTGAGAGGAGTACTTACAGTGCCAATCACAATACAATTACAATAATATTTTCGAGCGAAGCGATGCCGGGGGTCTGGGGGGAACCCCAGGAAAAAAAAAAGGGTAAAAGGTAGAGCGGCCTTTTCCTGGGGGTTCCCCCCAGACCCCCGACCTCGCTTCGCTCGAAGTAGAGCGTATACGGACCTTAGGATCTACATGTTTATTTTGTGATTGGCACTGTACGATGGAAGATAGAGGCAAATGGCAATATCCACGATCGCTCGTTGGCGCGCGCTCTCTCGTTCATGGCTCATGGGCCGGAAAGCATCTGCATACCGGATGAACCAAGGCATGATGGCATAGTACTGAATGCTATCGAACAAGAATCCTGCCCCTCCGGCAAAACGATCAAAATGTTGCCCGTGAAAGAGGTCCACATGTTTCTTCCATGTCCATCCAGACTGCCGAACTTGCCCACAGCCACTGACAGTCCGAAGCGAAGATCCCCCACGTTCCCTGCGACCCCACCAGGCAGTCTCCGTCGCAAATGGCCGGCCCCACCGACGGGCTGCAGGAAAGAGGAAAGGGAGGCCACATCAAGACACAGCCTGACAAGCTCGCCATCCGAAGTTCTAGCAGTCTCAGCTTTGCCGGCCATGGCGGTTAGAGATGTCGGCGCTTCTTCCTGTTGCGGGTTCCAAGGCCTCCTACTGGCACACCAACTACCATCATTGCTCGGCCCAACGTGTTCCACCTGAACTTGCGAGAGCTGGACGTGTTCGCCACCCGCTTTCCGAGAGCGAGGGAGTTGGCCATGTCTCGCCCAACCTGTCAACGAGGCTCGACATGATCGCCCCGGGTTAAATCCTTGCTGAGACTCCCGGACGATATTGCCATACCCGGAGACTGCCTTTTTGTTTCTCTCTCTCTCTCTCCCTCTCTTTTTTTTTTCTTTTTTTTTGCTATGTGTTGGCCGTGGTGGTTGTGGGGTGGCATCTGTTTCTGGGAAGGGAAGGAGCTGCTCATCAACAAGGTGGAAGTCGCAACATGGAAGGCAGTCGCGTCTTGCCCGGTCGATTTAGCATTTTCAATGGAGAAAAAAAAGAAGAAGAACGAAAAGTGAACAAAAAGTGCCATTGCCCTTAGTGAAAGTGCCTGGATGTTAGTGAGGCGCTTTAACATCTATGGTCTCAACTCAGTGGTCGTGGAAGCAGGCCACGAGATAGCAGGCGACATGTCCGACCTTCCCATACAGTTGTTTTACCGCAAGGAGCCGTCATTATGCCCATCGACCAAGGCCACTAATCCGAACACACAAACGCCCGCCCGCAGTGGTCTCTCGTCCTCACGGTCGCAAACGCGCCTTCTCCCCCTCAGCTCGGCGCCATGGAGACCAAAGGGCATCTACACCCAGGTCTCGATCACCCACTTACAGCCCGGGAGCAGGGTTCGCCAGAAGATATACGGCAGAATCGTCAACTATGTTCTGTCACAAGATAAATTCGACAACAACAGGCTTGCTCTTCCTCAAGGCTATCATTTTCTCACCATCCAAGATGATAGCGGTGTTGCCACCGTGCGTGAGCTGCATCGTCCGTGTCGACGCACGGGGATGCTTCAATGCTGATCATCTCATCTCCTAGGTCAAGCTCCATGCCATGGGAGTTGACACGGCATGCGTCCTCCTCGGCCGCAAGGTTACCGTCTACGCCAGTTTTGTAGCAGAATATCCACCGTCGCTTGCGCCCATACGCGCCCCCCTCGTGTCTCTACTCATCCCTGTCCACCTGAGCGAGGCCTCCAGCTCGTGTATCAGATTCCACGACGACGACGGTATGGGCAGCAGCAGCAGCATCCTGCCGAGCACCGCGGGTCCCAGCTCTGCCGACAGCCTGTCCTTGGCGTCATCCTCCTGCCGTCTGCCGCTTGAGTTCAACGCGGAGGTCCCCTCCCTACCGCTGCCCGGTCTGGTCAGCCTCAGCGCCTGCCTTTCCAGACGAGCCGGCTGCCACGACGAGGCAGAGAGTGACTGCGACTCTGGCTCGTCATGCCTTTGGGCTCATGGCAGGATCCTGGTGTGCGTGGGAAGCATCAGCTCCCGCAAGACGGTGCGCTCCGAAAAGAGGCGCGCCGGGCTGGAGCTGGTCGAGGTTGGCGTGTTCGACCACACGGCCAGCTGCGTGCTCAAGATGTGGGAGGACAAGATCCCTTCGACCAGAAGCTGGGTCCCGGGAAGGACGATTCTACTGATCAACAATCCCAAGGTTGGGCGCGGTTGCAAGAGGGCCTACCCGAGCTCATCATCCTTTCTTGCTTGGTCGGCTGAGGAAGAGCGCGACGGCGAGCCCCCCAAGGCAGCAGCCACCGACATCAGCCTCGGCATCAGGTCCACAGTAAATGTCGACCCCGTCTTTCCTGACGCCGAGTGGCTTCGGCAGATGGCAACCACTCGGACGGCGAGAGACGCTGCAGTTGTTGATTTTCCCGCTGGCGTGTGGGATGTGGAAGAGGCTATCAACGGCCCCGAGAGGATCCTCTTTACGATCGCAGACCTGGACGAATACGTCCGTGAAGATGCAAACCTCAGCTTCTGCGGGAAACTGAGTCTTTTGATTCTCGACCTTCGTCTCGTGGACCATCGGCGAAGGAATATGCTGTGCTGCGCAACATGGTGAGCCAGTGCCCCATGCCTCTCCGCGCCCCCCCCCTCCTCTCTCTCTCTCTCTCTCTCTCTCTCTCTCTCTCTCCCATTCCAACCGGCATCACCCCTGTGCTCCCACACAGGATGGCAAATGGTGGGATAAAGATACGAATCAAGTTCCTGAGCCTGATGACCGCCAGCAGCCGTGTCTGTGGCTCGTCCATCTACCGCAACGGACCCAGCGGCCCATGCAACCGCTGCGGAGCCGAAGCAACCCTGACGCTGAACCCTCGCGTGATCGGGTCGCTCGCCGACGAGACGGGCTGCCTCGCCTCGGGGAAGCTCGTGTGGAGCGACAGAGCATGGTCGGAACTGCTCCTCGGGGACAACGGCCAGGGCTCCTGGACGGCCCTGACAGAGCTGGGCGCCGAAGAGCTGCGGGCGGCGGAGGAGCAGCTGCTCTACGCCCGCGTCGCGCTGACATTCGGCTGGGCGCGGCGGGTCGCCGCGGGCCGGCTCTGCATCCTGGGGGTTGAATGGTATTGACGGACGGAAACGGACATTTGTGGTGGCTGGCCTGTGGTAGGAGGTACATATGTCACGCTTGGACGTGTGTGCATTTCGGTGCTATAGAGAGGAGAGATTGCCGGACGATTTAAGAAGGTTTTATGTCGTAGGCTAGAGAACCACGACTTATGACCGATACAGTAGGTTGCCAAAATATACGGGTATGTCGATTTGGTATCCTACAGTGCGAATCACAAAACAAATATGATGATCCCAGGGTCTGTACACACTCATTTACCAACCGATTACATTATTACTATAATATCTTCGAGCGAAGCGAGGCCGGGGGTCTGGGGGGAACCCCCAGGAAAAGGCCGCTCTATCTTGTAACCTTTTTTTTTTTTTCCCCTGGAGGTTCCCCCCAGACCCCCGAGCTCGCTTCGCTCGAAGATACTATAGTAATAATCGGGGTTAGTAAATGGGCGTGTACGGACCCTAGGATATAGATGTTTATTTTGTGATTGGCACTGTAATTCATGTAAATCATCAATATCCTTTTGCATTTGGCATTCAAGTGCGCCTGAGGCCTCATTCTCAAGGCCAGAGGGCTGCCTGAGGGACAAAGACGATATAGATACGGGCCTCGACGGCTATCGTAATTTTGGGTAAGAAATTGACCAGATAATAGGGCGTTCGTTCTGAAGACAAATGTGGAACAGAAGCAAGAAGGGGGAAAGGAGGGGTGGAGGGGTGGAGGGGGGAGGCATCAATCAGGGGTAGGTAGGCAGGTGTACAACCGAGGGTAGCGGCGGTACGCGCCATCTGGTAAGGGGAATGTATCAAGGTGCTTGTGCAGATAAGAGCGAGTTGCGATCCTTGGATGCTGCAATGCCTGCATCTCACAGGTGGTGGTGGACGGGGGGAAGTCGGCAACCGGATGAGGCAGACTTGGGTCTTGTGTGGTCCCATATCGTCCTCACCGCACCCACCGGCCCAAGACAGCATTCATCAGACATTGGAAAGGTTCACACGGACATGGTTTTGATTGATGGGCGACATGCGTGAGGACCTTTGATATGGATGCCATCTTCCGTGACGACAAGCTAACGAGCGTAATGCTGTCGGCCGAGGACCGAGCAGTCCAGGCTTTCAAAGTCACAGCCCTCTATTGATATATAGACGCCTTATCATTAGAGAGGCCACTCCCCGGTGTGCCATGCTGAAGTAAGTCGACCCGAACGAGTGTCAGAAGTGAAGAGGGTGGGTGGGCGTGCAAGCGACAAGCTATTCGCCCAAAATACATCGCACGCGTCCCAAAAAGAAAACAAATGGTTCGCATGTGTTCATCCCTCCACCCACGCAATAACTCCCCAAAAATATTAGAGGCCTCGCCCGCTCCGAAGGTGTTACAACAGGTTGCCCTCCTGTATAGCTAGCTGGATTACGTGGGTATCTGTGGAAGAAGATCGATGGTGCTTGGGGCTTAGAACAGCTTGTGCTCGAGCGTCATGTCGTTCTCAGGCTCGAGGCCGACGCAGGCGCGGAAGATGTTGATGAGGGCGGCGCGCTGTTTGGCTAGTGCGTTGATGACGGGCGTTCCCGGCGGGGTCATGGGCGCCTTGAGCATGTAGCTGAGCACGCTGAGCACGCTGTGGAAACTCTTCCAGTCACCGGCGGCGGCGCCCTCCCCTTCCTGCTGGCCGTTGGCCTGGCGCCACTGGATGCGTGTCATGATCTCGGCCACGACGACAAGATCGATGATCAGGGGCGAGGCGAGGAGGGAGTCCTCGCACACGTTAAAGATGCTTTGAGCCTGGTTAGATGGAACGGAGCTCATGCGGACCACATGGTTGAGGGTGTGGAAAAGAAAAAACTCACGAGATGGTTTGGTGGCCGCCGAGGAAGATTTCGGCATAGTACTCGTCCAGGGCGCGCTTGTTGTCGCCGACGGCGGGCATGTACTTGATGACCACAGTGTGGTCCGGATGCTCGCCCTTCTTGTACAGCACCGAGTTGGCCTCGACCATGTCGTCGACCACGTTGGACTTTGAAATCTCCTTGGACCGGAACTGGCGCTCGGCGCTCAGGTTCATGCCGTCGTTGTTGCCCAGGTGGTTGTAGCTGGCGATGGAGGTCAGGCGGATGCCGGCGCTGATGAGGAAGTCGACCAGGGCAGACTTCATCTTGGTCTGGCCGCTCTTGAAGTCGTCGCCGGCGATGAAGGAGCCGTGGCGCTCGGCCAGCTGGATAGCACCCGGGACGAAGGTGTTTTGGGGGGAGCCGTTGATGAACGGCACGCCCTCGAGGGTGCAGGCGACGGCGAAGACGGTGGACGGGGACACCTCCGCGTGGCCGGTCTCAATGGACTTGAGCAGGTTGTCGGCCGTGTCGTTGACGCCCGGGAGGACGTCGGCATAGCGCTCCGTGTTGGCCGTCCACAGCACGATGACCTTGTCCAGGGCGTTGGCGGCCTTGAAGTCCCGGATGTCCTTGCGCAGGTGCTCGACGTGAGCCATGCAGGCCTTGTCGCCCGGGATCAGGTTGTCGGCACGCGCGCCCTGGTTGGCGGCGATGAAGTCCGGGTAGTAGATGCTGGGCAGCGGCACCATGGAGGCCATCTCCTTGCGGACCATGCCCTTGAGGGCAGGTTCCAGCACGGCGGCGCGGTCCATGGCGGCGGCCATGTCGAGCTTGCTGATGTCCCAGCCGCCGAGGACAAGGTCGTTGGGGTGCACCATGGGCAGGACGTTGTGGAAGGGGATGTTGACATCCCGGCTGGTGGCGGGGTCGGTCCCGAGCTTGACGGTGGAGCCCATGATGACGGAGCCGTAGTAGTTGGCGGCGCGCGGGCC
Organism: Echinosphaeria canescens; assembly: GCA_011319275.2. Lineage (NCBI taxonomy): Eukaryota > Fungi > Ascomycota > Sordariomycetes > Sordariales > Helminthosphaeriaceae > Echinosphaeria > Echinosphaeria canescens. Next base: position 10,844 of record WXYE02248854.1, on the reverse strand, counting down.
CTCGCGCGTATCCCACACGAGCGCGCGGCGGTTGGCCATGATGCCGGCCGTGACCGTGGAGCCATTGTTGCCGCCCCAGCCGACGAGCATGACGCCGGTGCGCGGCACCTTGCGGTCAACCTTGAAGTCGTAGACCGTCTCACGCGGCGTGGCCACGAGCCGGCCCGTGTCGGCCGACGTGGTGACCGACGTAGTGCGGTACGTGTACTTGGACTGGATGGTCTCATCCGTGTAGGTCACGTTTGGGGAGTCGACCACGAACAGGTCAGCGGCCGGGCCAGCATCAGCGGCGGCGGCGGCGGCGGCATGACCCGTCAGCCCATGGCCGTTGGAGTGATGGCCGAGACCATTCGCAGACATGTTATTGGCAGCGTGGGGGGTCATTGTCGAATCAGGCAAGGGGGTCGGGGTGACCAATATGCTTGGGATATGACAATGGGGGCGTTTTGGGTGGGTAAAAAGGAAGCTGTCCGGCCAAATCTGGAAGGACTTTATAGGAGAGACCGGCCAGGCGATGAGACTCAGACCCCCTCAGCGGGTAAATGGCGCGTCCGCTGCGCTACCGGGCGAGGCAGAGCAGCGACCGCCTGCAAAGGTGTTGTGCGGTCTGTTTAGGAAGGCGTGGGGTTCATCATCATTGGCATCAGCACTTGGTCCGGGAAGGCTGTACGACACACTGGCGCCCTCGGCAGGAAGGAGCATCGGCCCGAGGGTCTGGAACGAGGGTGCGGGAGCCCGGGAGCCCGGGAGCCTGGGCACGCGGTGGTGGGTGGCACTTACGAGTTGAGGAGATTGGAATACGTCTTGACAAGATTGGGTGACCGCGACCCGGAAGCGCGGTCTGAAGGGGGCTTGGGTGTGTTGACGAGGTAGAAGACGGAAGGTGGAAGGCACGAGTCACTACCGTCAGATATGGAAGGCAAGGCTGAGGAAGAAGGAAGGAGGGAGGGAGGAGGAAGAGGAAGAGGAAGAGGAAGGAGCCGAGGTGAGGTGAGTTACACAAAAACGGGTGAGGAAGGGACGAAGTGACGGTCGTCTTTATACAGTTAGCCTTCTAGTTCCGGCAGACCGGTGGTTGGAATTTTTATCTGTTTTTTATTTGTTTTTATTCATTTTTTATTTTTATTTTTATTTTTAGTTTTACCCGTTTTCTCCTTCGATGACGGACACCAAGTTAGCTTCCCACTGGCAGAATATGGGCCCCCGGTCGCTCAGGGTCCCCTCTCTTCCTCTTCCCGACTAGTACTAGGCATAAGTCCATACAGTATATCCATACACTGGTTGGCGACGCAGCCGAGAAAAAGGAGCAGCAGCAAGCAAGCGGTGAAGTGGCATCAGGGCATGCAGTCCCTAATGCGCGGCAGGTCAACTTGACCGAGCCATCTCCACACCGCAACTCTCTCCTGTTCTCTAGTTCTCCAGTTCTCTCCAGTTCTCCAGTTTTCCTGTCCTCAGCCACCAACATCGCCGACAAAAGACGGCCCCCAAAAAAATGGCCCAAATGCCAGACAACGGGTATCGTCCGGCAGCCCTGCTTCCGACACTTTGAGTGAGACGACAGATGTACCAATCGGCCGTCGAGCCGGCAAGCCGAGAGCCGTACAACCTATCGGGAAAATAACCGCGGCCGAGGAGGGACAGTGCGACAAAAAAAAAAGAAAAAAAAAAAAAAGAGGACAAGGCGGGGCTCTCCTCGCCGGCTGCAGATGATAAGACGACCCCTCGCCACGTATGTCGTGATGTACGTACGTCTGTATGCACTATGTCTGGAGATGCACGGATTACGCTGCAGGAAACAGAGCCATCGAGGGAGATCAACAGGGAATACACGGACAGGGTGTCGGCGGCGGGTGAGAGAGGGGGGAGGGAGAGAGAGCGGGAGGAGAGGGCGGGGGGCAGACGGGGGGGGGGCAGACGGACCGGCCGACGTAGGAGTTCTGGCGTGGGCGTTGCCGGCTGCTCGTTTGCGCTCAACGGCGACTCAGTGGCGACGCAACGGCGCTCCGTGAACAATTAATTACTCTTTAGTTAATACTACTCGTCGGCTTGATCCTAAGCGCTGCTCGACCGTCGGTCTTTTAAACGTCGGTCTTCTAAAGAGACATATCGCCGTGATGAAGCTCTGTTGCTGTCGGCGTGGAGACGAGCGGGATTGGAGAGCGGAGTCCCTGGCATGCATGCACTCGGAAATAAGATGGGGACACTGGTTGCGGTCGCAAGAGATGATGAGCATGCTGGCATGGCAGAGGAATGGCTGCTCGGGTTATTAAGCGAAGCGAGCAGAATGAGCATGAGGCATGTGGCATGAGCGAGGCATGAGGCATGAGGCCCAAAAACCATTCGATACGAGGACGGCATATGACATGGGCTCTATGCAGGTGAGAGAGGAAGATGATTTGACGCGCAGCCAAGCCATGCAAGGCACGCACCGGGCATTTGCACTTGCATCCAGGCCCCTTCCCTTTTGAGAGCACTTTGACCATTGGCCTGGTGGATGCTTGACGGCCATCACGACAAGGGCTTGATCTGCGCCCAGCCGTGGATCCTCTTCCCCGAACAGCCATGATCGGCCCCCGCTCATGCAGAGCCGACAAGGGTGAGGCTGCCAGGGTCCGGCCGTGTCACACCACCTTTTTTTTTTTTTCTTCTTTTTTTTTTTTTTTTTTTTTTTTACTTTATTTTACTTTACTCTACTTTGATTTTTTTTTCTTTCTTTTTTTACCCTGTCATGCCTCATAGTCGTCATGGCGAAGAAAGACGACTGGATGGGCGCAAAGAAGAAGACGAAGCAAGGTCCGAGAAGAGCGGCTGCGGAAACGGATAGTTGTCGCATCGACATGGCCGCGCGAGGGAATCATGGAGGATCCACCGCTTAGCCGAGAGGAGGTGAGACACCAGTTGCGACAGGCCAACCGGCCAAGACCGCCCCCAAGGCCGCCCCAGTAGTTTGGACTCCTCGCTCCGAGCATTCCGACCTGATGATGAGAGACTGGCAGGGCTCGTCGTACTATTGTGTCGCAATATCGCAATCTCGCACTAGTCAGCATGTGCCTGCATGTGCCTGCTGCTAGTCTACTGGTCAGCTAGTCTACTGGTCAGCTAGTCTACTAGTCAGCTAGTCTACCAGTACTGTATGTACTGCGTATTAGTTGACGACTCTACCAAACGTCCAAAGGTCTTCCTTCTCACACTTCTGCCGTGCATTGATTGGTAGCCATTGCTACACAGTCTCGCCAACCCTGATTACAACATATTTCAAGACCCATGGTGCGCATTCGTTTTTAAATTCGATAATCACCTTGTTTCCAATCATGATGTAACTTCAGCGTTGGCATATCGTGTGGAGAACCCTGCCATGGAAGATGCCCTTCCCCGGTTGCGCAAATGGCCCGGCCTCCCCAGCATCCCCATCCCTGTATGAGATTAAAGAGGGAGATTTATGGAATCGGAGACACAGACGGGACAGGACGGACAAGACGGACAGGACGGACAGGACGGACTGGACGGACAGGCTGACAGGACGGACGGGACGCATTGGACGCACTAGATGAGACTCGGACACAAGGAGGCAAGACGGAAAGATAGATCACTGGCACCTTTTCCTTTTCCTCCTCCTCCTCCTCCTCCAAGTCTCCGCCGATCCCTCTCCCCCGCCATCTGAGACTTGTTTCGGTTCCGTCTTCTTCTCACCCGTCTAGGTTTCTCTCTTGTTTTCAGTTCCATATAATACATCCCTACCGTAGGATATACATACTCCAACGTACCAACTGGAATTTGCCCCAAACACACCAAGCAACGCAACCAGTTTCCTCACACAGCTTCCGGATCCGAGGCCTTGGGAACGGGCCCAGCGCGGATTCCAGTGCTTTGGTTGGCTTGCCATTTGATCGTGAGCGACCGCGGGCGAGGCCGGTACCAGCACACGCCGCTCACTCATATCAAGCTTGCCAGGGACGACAGGGACGACAGGGACGGCTTTCAGGCGAAACCACCAGAAGTTGTCATCACGCGACCGACTACGAGATTCTACTTTTATTTGTCCACCTACTTGTCTGCCTACTTGTCTACATACTTGCCTACCTACCAGAACTGAGACGACCCTCATCAGAAGTCGAAGAAACAGAGTCGGGCGTTCTGGACCCGGCCCAACGACCGCCCTACCGGCGACCGCCTCCGATCCGCGCCCGCGCCCGCAGCCTGCAGCTCATACCGAGGATCGTCTTACCTGCCAATGTGATGCACACGCATCAAAGATTGCGATAGGCGGCACGGTAAAAGCAACCAATTCAGTACTCGGGCTCGCAAACATGGCTGCATCGATGCCGAGAGAGTCGAGCTTCATGCCTACTGTCAAGTGCTCCTCGTGTAGTCGCGAGGTCCAAATCTCCCTGATGGGCGAGCACATCTGTGAAGGAGAAGCATCAGAACGTACGACGACGCTGCCATCCAGCTGCCTCTCTCTCTCTCTCTCTCTCACTCTCTCTCACTTTCACTCACTCTAGCAACGCTCTTTAGCCTTCTTTTCCATCGTTCCACACTCTCGTTCATTTCTCTTATTCCTTCATTTGGTCTTGACAAAACTACGCTCGTTGTTTCCTCCCGGCCGCTCCATAACTGACCGACCCTCTCCGCAATAGCCGTGCCCGCGATGCCGTCGCTGCTCACAAAATTCCTGGGCTTCGGAGCTTCGTCTTCGTCGTCGTCGTCGCCGTCGTCAACCTTGCCTGCCCAGCCTGAGCAGGAGAAGACGGCGCGCGCGATGCCACCCAGGGTGGACACATTTGCTGCCAGTGCGTTTCCGGTCCTTGTTCTTCTCCCTCAACTTCTGGTCTTGTCCCGCGTCCCAGACTCACACTAGACGGTGCTCCTTCTGCTGCAGATCGGTCCTTTCTCTCACAGGGCGCCATGACACCCATCAGCCAATCCAGCGGCTCAAGAAGCGTGTCGCCCAAGACACCCAACGGGCCACGACTCGGCCTAAACAGAGCCGATGACTACTTCGCTCCCCAAATCATGCATGACTCGCCGCCGCCGCAACAGTCTCGTAGACCAGGGGCCTACGATGGCGGCTTCGGAGAACGGAGCGACAGTGTAGACCCCCTGTTTCCGAACGGCAGCAGCAGCCCAAAAAGGCATGGCCCAAACGTCCTGGATAGGATGAACGGCATCGCGCCCGGCCCCTTCGACATTGGCCGTCCGGGGCCCCCCCACAAGAGCAGCAGCAGCAGTAGCAGGTTCCCGCCCCGGAGACTTGGCTCGGCCGACGACGCGATGGGCAGAGATGGTTTGGGTGCTGAGAACAGGCCCAGCACCTCGGCGTCGAACAGGCCCGGCACCTCGGCTTCGAACATGAGCAGCGGCGGATTTGGGGGCTCGAGGATGCCCAGGGTGCCGCAGGATAGCAGCTACGGGGGATTTGGGCCCCCGAGTACCGCCTCGCAGCAGGCCGATTTCGACCCTGGTCCGTTCGGCGCGCAGAGTCGCTCCGGGACCTTCCCACGCCAAAGCCCGCCAACCGAAGGCCACACGCGCACGCCGTCTGCGCCGGGTGCAAGGCCGGATCGGACGCGGCAAGAGTCGACCACATCGCGTATAAGCGACATGAGCAGCTCCACGACACCCCCAGACGAAGAAGCGCTGGAAGCACTGCCGAGACCTAGCAAGGACACGTCGAGGGCCGCGGCACCACCAAGGGCAGGCCAGATCGTGAAGAGCCCGGGCATCCCGTCCATCAACCTAGCAGCCGAGTTTGGCATTGACAACCCGTACCACCAACCATCCGACTCGGTGTCATCCGGCGACTCCCGCTTCGGCCATTCTGCCCAGTCGAGCCAGTCGAGCCGACCGAGCCAGCCAAGTTCCCGGTCTAGCCCTGCCAAGTCGATCGCATCACGATCCGAACGAAACCTGTACGAGGCCTTCAGCCTGGATGAGAACAACAGCAGCAGCAGCAGCAACAACAACACCAAGCTTGACAATCCTAGCCTTGCACCGGGCCGGCAGCCATCCGTCGAAAGCTTCCGACCAAGACCCGCACCACTCCAGCTACCGGTTCGTGACGGGTCCAAAGACCGATACCCTCTATCCCCCATCGGAAACCGCCCGCCTGCACCGGGAGGCTACGACGCACGCATCGACCCTCGGCCGGACAGGGCGGCACGCAGGATCCCGTCGTCTGCGTCGCTCTCGCCCTCGTCCGGTCCCCCGTACCGGGCCTACTCCATGGCAAGTTCCACCGACGGCCTAGGCGACACACACGAGCTACCGCCGCCGTCCAAGGACAGCCTAACTCCGTATCGGCCTTACACGCCCAAGACACCCGACAGCCCGAACCAGGCGCCTCCGCCATGGTCTCAATCCCGACCCCGGCCTCCCCTCAGGACCAATCCGTCGGACTCGCACTCGCACTCGCAGCCCCCCTCGCAGCCCCCCGCCTCGCAATATAACTCAGCCATCCCACCTACCCCGTCAACCAGCGCCGGCACTTCTGGCAGCGGCGGCAGCGGCGGCGGCAGCTTCCGGGGCCTCTGCCGGGCGTGCGGCGACACCATCACCGGCAAATCCATCTCGAGCAAGGACGGGCGGCTCACGGGCAAGTACCACAAGGCGTGCTTCGTGTGCACGACGTGCCGCGAGCCCTTCCCCTCGAGCACCTTTTACGTGCTGGACGACAAGCCGTATTGCGAATTCGACTACCACCGGCTCAACGGCAGTCTATGCGAGGAGTGTGGAACGGGAATCGAGGGGCCCTACCTGGCCAAGGACTCATCGGCTGCGGACGAGACGGTTCCGTACCGTGGCAAGGGCCACAACGGCGGCAAGTACCACGTCGGCTGCTTCCGCTGTCCGGACTGCCGCTTTGTGCTGCAGGACGGCTATTGCGAGGTCGACGGGCAGGCGTACTGCGAGAGAGATGCGTGGAGGCGTGTGCAGCAGCAACAGCAACAGCAACAGCAACAGCAACAACAGCAGCAGCAGCAACAACAGCAACAGTTTTATCAACCACCACCACCAAACGGGTTTAGGCGGCCGCCACCGGGCCCGTCTAGTCTTGGGACCGGCTCGTACGGCCCGCGGATGATGGGTGGCCCGCGGGGGAACGGCATGGGGCCTCCGCCCGTGGGGATGCGGGGTGGCGACGGCTACGGCGGCGGGGTGGGGATGGGGATGGCGCGCATGGAGAAGCGGAGGACGCGCATGGGGATGGTGCCCATGTTGAACTAAGACGCTCCTGGCTATACGGAGTTGGTGGTGCACTCTTTTGTTTGACCCTTCCGACCATACAGATCTCTCTTGTTTTTGTTTCCTTTGTGCTGTGTCGCCAATGCTCGCTCAAGGATCCTCAAGGATCTTGTCCTTTTTGTGTCACAAATTCCCGTACTGCCTGGGCTTTTTTTTTTTTTTACCTTCTCAACCTCCCATCCCCTTCCCCCTTTTCGTTTTTTTATCCAAGGAATTTATCCTTGGTTCGATTTTTGGGTTCCACATACCTCGAGGGCTTCACCTCGCCCTTCTCCTGGTTTTTTTTTTGTTTCTCATGCGCATCTTTTGCCAATTTGGGTTTGGCCGGTACATAAGACCGTCTCTGTTGGTCGTATTCCTTTCATATACCCACCCCCCGGTGCCTGTTTGGCATTTTTCCGGGTCGGCCTTCTTCGGTTTTCTGTTTGGGTGTCCGGCCTTGCTTAACCATTTGCAAGAGACCAAGGCGAGAGGCGTATACTGGAAGCGGGGGAAACGTGGATTTCACACGTGGTCGGGGGCAGTGGTGGGGGGGGGGGACAGTGAGTCTTTCTTGGGAGCCCTTTTATAAGCGGTGGCGTTGGGGGGGTGGGAGCCTGTGGGCGGTGGGCGGTGGGCGGTGGGCGGTTGCTAGCCGATGAGGGAAGATGTTCGATGATAATTAGAAAAGGCCCGGGGGGTTGGAGGCAGGAGATCCAGCGTTGGACAGGTAGGACGAAGGAGCGTGGACAGGCCGCGCCACTGTTTTGATCTACGAGACGAGTATCAGCCAACAGACCATTTGTCATATTGTCATAATGCATCCTGTCAACAGGACAGCGAGTGTTGGTCCAGACCTTGGATGGGGGCTAATTAAATCGGAGTATTACTGCATTAACACAACGTGGCTGTGGTCTAACTCTTGGATCATGTTCTCGAATTTTGCCGAACAATGATGCCACACCAAGCATGACGGCTGACGCCCCCTGGTCGGGCAAGGGCTCTGTGTGTTTTCCTGTTTCTGCCTGTTTCTACTAAAGTGCCAATCACGAAATACACATCTAGATCCTGCGGTCCGTACACTTTACTGACCGATTATATTATGACTAGTACCTTCGAGCTTGCGAGGTTGGGGGTCTGGGGGGAACCCCCAGGAAAAGAAAGTTCTATCTTTCAATTTTCTTTCCTGGGGGTTCCCCCCAGACCCCCGACCTCGCAAGCTCGAAGATATTATAGCATTGTGCGGACCCTAGGTCTGACCACTCGGACCAAGCCTCTCATGGCTACCAGCGGTGAAATAGTCCACAATCATACCCATCCCACGCAACCCTCGTCTTGTCCCGGCCCGATGTGATCGGGAATCATCCGATCGGCCGGTGTGCTGATTCGGAAGTGGAGATGCCGGTCCAGTGGCCTCACATTGGTGCGATCTCTTTTCTTGTCTTGTCTTTTTTTTTTTTTTTTTCCTTTTTCTTTCACTCCATTTTTCATAGCCCTGTTTTCTCTTTTTCTGTTGTTTGCCAGACCACGCCGTACATAATAATAGCAATTGGTAATGCATAGAACCACTTTGTTGATTGCCCAATGCTGAGTAAACAGCTTCGGCTGAGTCGACATTGGTCAGAAAGGTGCTCGGGGAAAACCGTATGATTTTTTCGCAATATTCCGCCAAACGGCTCGTTCGTTAGTTGGAACAACATCAGACGACTGTGGATCCCCCCACTGGATGGTCATGCGGATTATATGCACCCTGATTGGGCGCGCATCTTGATGACTGGGACATAGCCTTCTCTTCTTTCTTTAATATCTCTTTTTCTGCCCACCTCAGGCCGTTCAACAAGACCTTTTCTTCTTCTTTTTCTTTTTCTTTTTCTTTTTCTTTTTCTTTATTTAACTCTTGCAACAAGTTATCGGCAAGAGAAAGAAAAAGAAAAGGCACACACACGGCTCCCTAGATTTTCCACCGCCGCCGCCGCCACCACCGTTGATCAAAAGCCAACCTCTCCCTCCCTCAAGGCTGTGAAACCCTTGTCGCCGTTTCTCCCCGTTCGACATCATGGCGCCATCCTACACCCTCACCTCGCACCTGTGCAGGACATTCCAAATGTCCTGGCGGCAGGTGTACCAGGACAGCCGCGCCCCATCTTCTTCTTCGGTCTCCACCTCCACCTCCCCGTCGCCGTCCTCGTCCCCGCCGCCGTCCTCGCCCTTCTTCTCCCCAGTCGCGCCGAATCTTGCCTCGCGCAGGGGTGCCGATGCCCCGCCGGCAGCACCATCCGCACCCGCACCCGCACCCGCACCTGCGCCTGCACCAACGTCGCGGTCGGCTCCCGTTCCCATGTCGCCCGCCAGCAAGCGCTCCATGGACAGCGAACGGAGCAGCCCGGCCTCCTCGCCGCCGCGGACATGACCTCTCCCCTCCCAAAAAATTCTCCAACTCGAATCATGCTTGGGTCTTCATGCTTGGGAGTTTGGCCGCGAGGGGAAAGGCTTCGCAGGGCTGGATCTGGAGTTTGAAAGAGGTACCAGGGTGTTGGTTTGGGGGAGGGGTTCGACTCAAAGAAGAGTGTCACAACGCCTCGAGCACTACGACCCAACAAGCACCACTCTCTTCACCCGCCGAACAAGATCCTGGCCAGTAAACCACCTATCGACACTTCGCCGACACGACACAACAACACTCGGTGTTGGATTTGGTTCTCTGACTCCTCCGGGACGGGAGGGGGTTTTGGTCCGGACGAACGATGACACCAGGGGGCTAAAAGGATCAACGGATCCAGCGTCTATGCACCCGTCACATCATCGGTCATCCAGCAGCTCGACATCATCTTGCAGGGGCCAGGGCCGGGGCCGACCCGGAAGAGTGGCGGGGGCGGGAGGCTTGGCATTACAAACAAATCATGAATTGGTCGGAGAAAACAGGAAGCCTACACCTGTTATTGTAAACGACGAAGGGAGGATTATTTCCACGAGGGGTACCTGACTGACTTCCTGATGATGCGTGGCCTGCATCTACATTTCCCGACTTGCCTTTTTTTTTTTTTTTTCCAGAAACAACTGCCTGCTACAAAGGCCTGTGGAGGCCTTTTTTTTTTTTTTTTTTTTTGTCGTTTTCCCCCTTGGTTGACTGGCCAGTCTCCCTGTACTCATCACCTGCATTTGCGAAGGGAGCTTTTTTGGGATGGCGCAACGGAAGGAGACCGGCCACATCTGGCCTCTCAGCATGGTCGGGTATTGGGCATCTGTTGATGATGGTTTTAATACCCCGAACATGCGTTCATCTTTCTTGTACGACTTATTTTCACTGGTTTCCTTAATCAAGCATGGTTGGTAATGAAGGTGGTGAGCTGAGAAATCACTTGTGGTCACGGCCATTGCCCAGACTTTGTTTTTTTGCTTCCCTCACCTAGATCATAAGATACGCGCCAGGCTGATGAAGCGTTGAGGCTGTACAATGCCAATCACAAAATCATAAAAGAAAAACATGCAGATCCTAGAGTCAGTGTACTGCTCATCTTCGAGTGAAGCGAGGCCGGGGGTCTAGGGGGAACCCCCAGGAAAAAAAAAAAGTCAAAAGGTAGAGCGGCCTTTTTCTGGGGGTTCCCCCCAGACCCCCAACCTCG
>WXYE02248751.1:0-17228 GCA_011319275.2 Echinosphaeria canescens | reverse complement strand
CGCTGGCAGCAGCAAATCTGACAGTGTAGCATCGGAATGAATGAAAACAAACACAGAAATTCTCAATTTTTCAATTTCTCCGACAGGGCCATTGCCTCGAGCATCGCATTTTGCGCAACAACGATCCACTCGGCACGTTTTTTCTCCATCGCTGCCTTTTCTTCCGTGCGCTTCTTTTCCTCGGCAATAGCCAGTTGGCGCTTGTGCTCTTCGACCTCCTCGGCGCTCAGGATCTCGGAAACTTGCCCAACGGCACCATTTTCGCCAACAACAGTCGTAGCAACACACATGATGCTTTGCACGCAAACGACGTCTTCTGAACCTTTCAGACGGACAGACGAGCCCACTTGCGGAACCGCTGTCATCAACTGCAACTCATCAGCATGAAAAAAGTACTGATTCAGTTTCAGTTGATCGACATGAAAATCAGAATCCTTGAAACCGATAGTTGTCAACTTGTACACGTGTCCAGCATAGGCCGGAGAGTCAAGTCGATGAGTACAGAAAAAGCGACCAATTGCAAAACTCTTTGCAGCGACGCGCTCTTGGTTACCAACATCGAGCACCTTGACGACTTTAACCAAAGTACCGTCTGGAATCACCTTTTCTTCTTCCACACGAATCGGCTCCTCGACCACTTCCAATTCGTCAGCGTGAAACAGATATCGATGAAGAAACGTCACCTCTGGAGCGACCGGTTCAGTCACGCTCAGTTCGTAGACATGCTCAGCGTAAGCAACAAAAGAAGATCCCTTTTTGAGAGTACGAAAAAGCCGTCCAACAATGGAGTGTTTTGCTGCGTTGCGCTCTTGGTCGCGAACATCAATCACTTTTACAACTTTTACCAAACTGCCATCAGCAATACTCATTTTTCTTTTTTTTTGAGATAAATTTGCAAAGAACAAAATAAAAAAATAAAATAACAAATCAAATTTATTTGCTGCAGCAACAACGAAAAATCCAAAGTGCGAGCGATAAAATTGCCATTGTTACGACACAGAGTGCTAGCGCTGCCATGCCCTGCAAATCGACAATGGCCGATAAAAAAGAAAATGCCGCATAAAAAATGCAATAGAAAAACCCATGCATGCAAAACGCCTCGCCTGGCAAGTGTCGTTGCTCCTCTACAAACAGATCCGCTTGCCGCTCGGCAACGCTCGGATCGATCTCTGTCGCAAACAACGCATAAATAGCATTATTATAAGCACCGACCACAATACCAAAGACAAACGCCAGCGCTCCTATTGCATAGTCGGCATCTTCTATAGGCACTACGTAAGGGTGAATGGCAACAAAATAAAGGCAAGCCGGCAATGATAGTAAGCACGTAATCATCAACAATGCAGGTTTCGTTCCAAAGCGCTTATCCAACAGAGCGCCAAGCGGCGGCCCACATGCGTTGGCAACTGCGTAGACGGCAAACACTATTGGAACGACCTCTTTTTGCAACGCTTTGGCTATAGTGACCCAAAGGAATGCCGACACCGACGACAATGTTGCAATCACAGGCAGCGCACGGGGAAACACGGTACCGCGAAAGAGTGCACGAATCGTAAATAGTCGAGCAAAGCGACGTCCTACTGCGGGTTCTTCGTTGTGTTCACCGCCAACAATAACGAACCGTTTGCTTGCGCCAAATGTATGAAACACGCTCGATTGTGCACGTCCTGGCCGCTCGGGTTGTTCGCTAACAGGCTCTTCTGAAAAACTCGATTCAGCGCTTCTCATAGAATCCTCGTCGTTGCATTGCATTGCTCGATCAGAGGCAACATCTTCAAAATATAAATACTTGCGTGGCGTGCACAACAACATGAGCGCGCCAGCAAGACTTACGCCAAACAGATACCATACGATATGAATAACGTCGACGCCATAGTGAAACGTCAAAGCAGCGACAATATTGCCAACGAGTCCCGAAGCACCGTAAAAGGCGAGGAAAATGCCGCTATATTTGGCAGCGTTGCGACGATCGGCGTCGAGTCGACATACTTCGCCCATCCAGCCTCCTTGCGTCGCCCATAGCAGTCCCGCACCGCCGCCATTGACAATAGAGGATATGCCAGCAATTGCATCGTAAAGAGTATTGCCCTGGCCAGTCGGCAGTTGTAGCAGAGCAATCCACTGCGAGTGTGCTAAAGCGGCAACAACAAGACAAAGACGTCGCCGATTAAATAGAAATCTCGGATGCAGCAAAGAACCGAATCCGTATGCGACGAAATTGATCGCCACTAGCCAAGCGCCACTGTTGGGCTTTATGGCAGGCACCAGACTGCGGAATGTTGCAACACCAGCAAAGAGGACGAAGAAACAGGCGCCAAGATAGAGAACTGAAGAACGTGCACGGATGATCGGTGCGCTAGTGGGGGTTTGTGCAGTGGCACTATTCATTCATGGTGTTTTTTGCGCAGTACTTTGCAGTAGTTGCACTCGGAATGATGGTAACGGTTTTGAAAAAGATTTCATGAAATAGAATGTTTGATCAGCGTGATGAATCGATACTTCAAATGCACCTGAACCACCGGAAAGTTTTCAAAGACGGCATCAAGAAGGAAAAGAGTTACAAGAGCAGGCAATTCTAAACCCTGTAAAGCAACACAGATGGCAAACGCGTGCCTTTGAATCAATTTAAAGCGCACGTATTCGACGAGGCGTCTTTCTTTTTTGAGTCGAAGTCGCCAGTGTTTACTACGCACAGCATGACCAACAACAATACGTTCATAGGCTTCCTTAAGGTCCAGCCTTGGCGAGCCGTAGTAGTCGCTGAAATCAACGGACGGATTCAGAACAACACCCGCAGCAGTAAACAGCGCAACTTGCGACCATAATTTCCTTCGAATCGCGTTCAAGAGCTGGTGAATCGCATCAAATCGCGCGTTGTTTGCCAAGCATACGGCGAGCACATCATTGTCTGAACCGAAAAACCAAGGTTCTCGATCAAAATGTTCGAATTCACATGCAAACAACAACCTTACTATACGTGCGTTTTGTTTCCTAATGCCATGCGATGGGCTATCAAATACTGCAGATAAGGAACATTGCAGTTGATTTCGGCAAAACTGCTCGCCTCTCTCAAATGTTGCTCGCATCTTGTCAAACAGTTCTTCATACGTGCAACTTCCAATCGTTCTCGACCAAATAGTGTCATCATCTGCGCAGCCCAATGTGCAATGAGCAGAGCATTTATACAACGATCCATAATGTGTCATACCAGAGCGAATGGAAAGTATGTTGTACGAATAAGCGTATACAACAATTTGTTGTCCAGACATTCTTGGATGCAAAAAAAAAGGTTTAGTTCGCAACAGCAAAATGTTTAATTAATGTTATAAACCGATATTTCAGATGCACCTGAACCGCCGGAAAGTTTTGAAAGACGGCATCAAGCAGGAAAAGAGTTACAAGCGCAGGCAATTCTAAACTCTGTAAAGCAACACAGATGGCAAAAGCGTGCTTTTGAATCAATTGAAACCGCACAATTTCGACGAGGCGTCTTTCTTTTTCGAGCGCGCGCCGACGCCGTTCAATGCAAGCACTGCGCGTGTGAACAATACGCCTATACGCTACTTCAATACGCTCGGGTTCGCGAAATCCTTCAAGATCAATAAGCGGCGTTAACAAAACTACATTGGCCGCAGTCAATAGTTTGACCTGCGACCACGACTCGACTTCTATTGCGCTCGACAGGTGATGCTTCATATCGGTTTGCGCGTTATTTGCCAAGCATATGCGCAGTAGGCTGATGTCACGGTTAACAAACGACGGATATGAATAAAACTCGGTGAACCCACAAGCAAAGAATAGACGCAATATGGCAGCATGACGTCGGTAGTCAAATACTGCTGACAGCGAGAACCGATATTGATTTCTGCAAAATGAATCGCCTCTTTCACATGTCAAACGCATTCGCTCAAACAATTCTTCATAAGAGCAGTTGGCAATCGTACGGGGCCAAACAGTTATATCGGTGGAGCAGCCCAATGTACATCCCTCTGAGCATCTAAAATAGTATTCTCCCATCGAATACCTCAAACCAGACATACCAGAAGATATACGAACTACATTGCCATAACTAGGGAAGATCACAGTAGTCATTGTTCAATCAAAAAAAGCATATAGCCGGTTTCAAAAGACGGAAAGGCCTGTTATCGAGCGGGCAAACGCAGCGGCGGTTACGCCATCCGATTGCACAATCGTAATGATACGAATGCATTGTTCCATTTTCGTATCCACAATCGAGATCAACCCACGGCGAACCTTCATCAAAGTGCTGATTTCTGCAAATGGCACAATACTCACCTGGACGCCCAGCGCGACTATAAACAATCATAGTGTCATTTGAACGCTCTCGAAGCTCGTTGGATGGCGCATCGCACTGACAATAAGGACAAACATCTGTCGGTGTGCGACGAAACCAGGCATTCAAACAACCAATGTGAAATACGTGATTGCACTTTGTTATCACAAAATTCTCCGCGTTATCATCATCTTCGTCAAGGCAAATGGCGCACGGCACAGCGCATCCTGCTGCTTCGACCTCTTGCTGCGTATGATATGTAGACTCTGAAAACTCAAGACAGCAACGAACGTCACGTGGGCGAAGATGACTCGCGTGACTCTTTGCACTCATAGAAAACTTGGTTGTAAAGCGAGAAAAATAATTTTGTTTGAAAAATGACTTTTGAACTTGCCGAGCCGCGACCAGATATCGGTGTTTTGGTTGAGAAAAGACTGTGTAACATAATGGGCTATGATAAACTCTTTCATTTCAAAGACGCATTGCGCGCATCTGGTGCCGTTATCTCTGGTTCGTTTGTTCTGCAGTGCATTCTCGGCGAGTACTGGCCCGACAGTGATATCGACTTTTTTGTGCCCGACAGTGGAATGCGAGCGCCAGCACCAGGTGTTATACCAACGTCTGCATTGGACAACTACTTGTTCGCCAACGGCGAGTACAGGGAACGCGGTCGTTTAGCAGCCATGCTGCCAGGTGGCAAATACACCGATCTGTTCACTGGTGATACTGAGCAAACAATAACACTTTTGCGCGATTATTGGTTGAGAGACGTAAAGTTTCAAATGGTGCACGTCAACAAAACGAGCACAGCAGATGTTGCCAACTGGATCGAGACAGGCTTTGACTTTGACATTGTCAAGAATTCGGTTTGGATCGACCCGTCGTCTGGCAAGTGGCAATGGCGAGTGGCTGACTGGGATGCGGTACTGACGAAAAGTTTCATTTTTCAAAGCAATCGAAATCTTGCGTCCAGTTTGAGACGGCGTGACAAATACGAGCAGCGCGGCTTCGAAATCAAATACGCCGATCCGCGCCCGCTGATCGACAAATGGTCTTTCGGTTGCAACTTGCCTGATATTCGATTTGTTGATTTTAGGCACAACAGACCTGCATTCATCTCTTACTTGGTTCGGGATCGCCTCTTTCCGCAATTCAATCGAGATTTTCGCGGTGCGAGTCTTTTGAGTTGCGAAAAAGCCAATTGTTTTCTTCACTTGCTCTCTTGTTGGCACATGCACGGTCCGCTCGACTGCTACGGCAACGAAGTTATTTTAATTGACAAGGACGTACCAGATATTCCCCGCATAACTTGCATTGTGATGGCCTTGCAAGGATTGCGCATACCGACTCTTGTCTTTTGTGAAATTCTAAAGCACTTGCCGGGTTGCAATACGGCGTTTTGCAAACCAGCGCGGCTTTGGGACATTGTTAAAACCATTAAAAACTTTAAGAGTCTTTATTAAACACACAGATCAGTGTTTCTTTGTCGACGACGAAGACGATCGCGCTGCAGCATCGTTTTCAGCAACTGTCGTCAGGAAAGCAATGAAACCGAGCACATAATTTTCGATATACTCGTAAGGCTCAATTTGCGACACTATAATACTGCTATTCTTCCCCGGAGCAACCGGCAGATCAATAGAGCGCGTATAGTTACTATCGTAGTAGTTCTGGATGTGCCAACTGTCTGTGAAAAACGATTCGCCGCAACTGCGATCGATTGTTGCCAGCATCTTGCCCTCTGTTTCGAGGCTCTCGAGCGTAATGTCGGGCTTGCACGTAAACCAAATCTCTTTCGCCGGCTTGGCGATCAGACGACCGTTCTTTTTCAGATCATACTCGACCTTGTCCAAATTGAACCATCGCTGTACGACTTCGTACGTATCGCCTTGACCCGAGCAGCGACTGATATTGAAAGTCAATGAAAAGTAGCCCTTGGTAGCCTGCGCAACTACGTTTTCATTGCTCGCATCGCGAAGCACATAGCGTGTCTCGATCGAGTAGTCCGTGTCAAACGTGCCACGCATCTTGTCGACATTCAAAGTGGCTTTACTACCGTAAGTGGCGAACCATTGCTCCTCCAAATCATACTGCTGCGGCAAATCGGTAAATTTTGCCGTTGGCACACAAACCTGTCGTTTCGAGTACTCCACGCCCAGACCAACCGTAACTCCGACAATAATGGCAATTGAGACTAAACAATAAACGATCAATACGATAATGCCAGTACGGCTCGTCAATGCATCTAGAAAAGACATTTTTGGTTTCAATTTGTTTCTTCCTTTTGCAAAAAATTTTTTTTTTTGCATCAAAAGACTTACGGGCGGTTGCATTTGCGAGCAGCATCAAAAGCCTTTAGAACAAGACCCTGGTCTTGCCTCAACAAATCACGATCTCCGCCAAGAAGAACGCCACGCATCGAAACAAACAACTCTTTGAACGATTGGCAATCGGTGTATAAATCAAGCGTCACGACATCAAACAGATGCAACGCGCTCAGCGGCACATTGATCTCCCATGAAAAGTATCTCGAATTGTGACAGGAAGGGCATGCCATTGACATAGACAATGTATTTATGCGCAAAACAGCGTTACGAATAGGACTATCGGACGAAATCGTCAACGTCCGCAGTATATCAAACGTACGCGGCAGATTGATTGAAATATGGTTATTAGCCGTCTCGGTTCTGTTGTTGTAGGCGACAACGTTTGCGTGATACTGACCGTTGAGCCACTTGCGCCTCAATCGATTCCATTCGATCGGCCACGTTTGTACTGGTGCAACAACCAATGGTGCCGTAATAATATGCACTGCTGTAGTACGGGGCAACGCGTCGACAACACCGCTTCCTGATACCAGTAGCGGTGGTGAACGATTAAACATAGCGCGCAGCATCGAATCAAAATCATTAAATGTAGCACCACCGAATTTGGAATAGAAGCGATAGGCTCGCGCAATGCGATTGACAGCGATGCGGCCGCGCACCATATAGCCGTACAAACGATGCTTTTTAGCCACGCATACCATTCGCCGCGAACACTGAATCAACGGTCCAATGTGACCCGTGTGCGCCAATATACGCATAATGTTGGTCAAAGACAATTCTGCCAAATCGTTCATCGTTTACTCTATCGGCCAGATCAATGAAGAGAATTATTTATGATAATCCAAACAAGTTAAATATGTCAGCGTCACAACGACCTTGGCACAACAAAGCACTGCAGCGCGACGCTCAAAAGCACTATGACAGACTCGCGAACCTCGGCCTCCTCGATAATGTAGATAAATGTGTTGCAGAAGCCGACGATGAGTCAGTGGACATAGCATCGAGCATGATTCGACTGCTACAGTCGGAAAAGAAGCGGCAAGGCGCTTCCAAAAAACACAAATGCCAATCGTTGGTCGAAAGCCGGGCATTCGATCATGACCCTGTCGTTCACTCTGATTCTCTGACTGCGCTCGCCAATGATGCCGTATCTCGCTTTGGTCTTACAGTTGGCGACATATTAAAGATGAAACCGGGACAACAGATGCGCGTGTGGATGCTGGATCGCAACATTGGCGAAGGATTTGGCAGCAAGACGCGCGGGGACAAAATCAACGTAGCGCGTGCTCTCGACGAAGACCGACTCACAACGGGACGATATACGCATAAGAAAGGACTTGAAGGCACGATGCAATTCGAAAATGGCAACCTGCACGATCCGTTTGTCTGGGAGGTCAATCTGGCCGCTATTGAACCGGATGGCAATCTGTTTTGGGGTCCTATTAATGGCGATTGTGGCTGTTCTCCAGATCCGACACGCGCTATCGATATCAAAACGCTCGATCCAAAACTCAAAGTCGGCTGGCGTGGACCTGCGATTGATTTGGCGCATGTGCAAGAATTGCCAAAAACGTTTACCTACTATAATGATGCGCTAAACGACTATGTACCATATCTTTTTCGAGATTTGACCGACTATTAAAAACAAAATATTGCAAATCAAATTAAATTGACCAACAAAAAAAACCAATCAAAAGATGACTGAAAATATCGCAATTACTGCGGTGAAAATCGGCGTTTTGCCGACCTGTGCGCAAAGCCAACTCGTTTCAGCACTGAACCAGGGAAATCTGATCGCTATCCAGGCGCTCTATCGCGCAAAGAGTGTCATCGTTGAACCATGGCACGTTCGTCACGCTGCCGCGCTTGGTCATCTTAATCTTGTCGTTTATCCAGAGTTGTTAAAGACTATAGTCTTGAGACGACGATTCAGACTATTTTAGTAGTCAGATAGTTTTGGCTTGAGACTACAACTGAAATTTGAAATAGTCAGGATTGTAGTCTACTGCTATGTTTGCTTGACTACAAATTGAGCGAACGACGTAATTTGTAGTCCCGTATGTGTTAAATTTTCTTGACTATAGTTTCAAACATCACTGCGTTTATCTGCTTCGCGTCGTATTTGACGACTGCAACTATGCCGCCAACAACTGTGAACGACCACCGCTGCGCCGCATGGTTCGTTGGTTGATGGAAGAGGCTGTGGAACATGATAAGTTGCACGTCTTGCAATGGTTACACATCCAGCACGGCTGTTTGGCGTGCGAGGACGAACAGCCGTGCGATGGCGATGCTCCTGCTTCTCTCACTGTGATGGATTTGGCTGCGGATTACGGACGTCTCGACGCTGTAAAATGGCTGCACGCGCACTGCCCTGCTGGATGCACGAAAGCCGCCATTGACAAAGCAGCGGCAGAGAATCACATGGAAATCGTTGTTTGGTTGGCAAAGAACCGTGACGAAGGCTGTACATCCGGTGCGATCGATCTGGCTGCTGCATCTGGACACTTTCATATGGTCGACTTTCTTATCAAACACGTTCCTACCGCAACTTGCACTTCAGCGGCAATGACATTTGCCGCAGGCAGAGGTCACTTGACAATAGTGCAGTTGTTGTACCTGGAACGCCCAGAGTTTTTCTTCATCCATACCGCCATCGAGATTGCAACCCTTGCTGGGCACACTGGCATCGCAGATTGGTTGCAAGACGCTTCGTCGGCCGACGGCATCTGTGCGGAGCTGGCTAAAGCGCACGCCACGCAATCGATAAATAGCGCGCGAAAGAGTGGTGGAATTTCTGCGTCTCCTTTTGTCGCTACCGCATCTCCTCTTTTCGCGACCGCTTCTCCCCTTGTCGCAACCAGCAGCAGCGCAGCCGTTGTTGTGCAGGAGAATTCATCTCTCAATGTATCGACCAAGGATAGCCGTGAAATCAAGGATAGCCGTGAAGCCATTGATCGTGCCTGCAAAAAGCGACTGGATTGCAGCGCAGCAGTGAAAGAATGCACTGCCAAACGCGATCTGGCCCTAGCGGCACTGAACGCTGCGGAAAAGGCGCTGGCAGATGCTGAAAGTGCATCAAAAGTTGCTCTCGAAGAACTGAAACTGGCTATTTCGCATTGAAGTGAAGCCGGCGATTTCGCATTGTTCCATTTTCGGATGGTCTATCAAATATGAGTGAATTGTGCAGCATTTGCGACGAGTACTACTTTGAAACGTTGCAAACAACGAGTGATGTTTGCGATCACAAGTTTTGTTCCGATTGCATCAAAAGGCAGTGTGAAACGGCGATTGACAGCGGCAACCACGAAGTTTTGTGCCTTGCCAAGGGCTGCAAAAGTGTCCTCGCATATCGTGACGTGTGCGATCGTCTCAGTCATGAAATGATCGCTAAATTTGACAGAAATATCGTCCGTTGCGCCGAACAGCGACGTGGTCTAGAGTGCGCTCGCTGCAGCAAAATGTCCGATTCGACAATTGAAAATGACCGTGCCGTGTGTGAACATTGTCACACAACATTTTGCGCCAAATGCTGCGATTATTGGTACTACTCAGACCACGACGAGGATCACGATTGCGAGTATGACAAGATTGTCGGCGCACTGGAGGAGGTCGAAGGGCGTTTCGCAGTTGGGGCAAATCTAAAGCGCTGCCCCAAGTGCAGTGTTGCGATATTCAAATTTGAAGGCTGCAGCAGTGTCAAATGTGCCGCATGTCGTCGCAGATTCTGTTTCGACTGCATGAAAGAGTTTCCTCCCGGATCGTACGACGAGATCGACGAGCACATGTCGGCTTGTAGCGGTGGCGATTTTCGAGGTTTCAACGACGAAGACAATTCCTCTGGTCCTGAAGATTGAATTTTTTTATTTTCGAATAAGGCAAACCGCAACAACCACAATCAATGCCAATAGAGATGCGCCAAACAATCCGTAAAAGGCGAGATAGGCGCGGTAATAGTGCACCAATTCAAAGCGTTCCAACCGCACAGAGTTGCCTTGGCCAATATTCTCACTATCATAGACACATGATCGAGTCGAGTTGAGCGGCCATCGCTCCAGATAGTACAGTGCGCTTTTACGCGTTTCATAATACATATACGTATCGATGCTCAAATAGGCAAACTGTGTGGTATTGGCTTGTTGTGTGGTGCTGGGCAAAACATCATATTGCAAGTACCAAACCGCATCAAAGCAGACATAGTGGCAACGTTCACAATCGTCATCTTCGCAATACACCTTGCCTTCTTGGCAGACCTCTCGTACGTCGTTTTGCACCTCGAACCTCTGTTCCATAGATTTTGCGTTTTCATTGCAATTGGCGCATGATTTCGTGCAAGAGAACTCTGGCATGTCGTATCGTACAGCAGTGCACGTCGTGTCGACAAACGCTTCGTTTTTCACCATGCGCGCTTGGTAGCCTGCTATGTGAAGTGATACGGCAATTGTCAAACATAGTAGCGCTATAACACTCAAGACAGAAATGGAACCGGCAAAGCAACTCATATTTCAATTAGATTTTTTTGCTGATGAAAATGTTTCACGGTGGTCGCAATGGCCCACCATTTGTGAAACTCGATCCACGACGCAACAGACCCGCATGAATGCAATAAAATTTCACAAGTTTGCAAAGCATCCAAACCGAGCGGCTGTAAACCAATGCAAACCTGGAGTGCACGCTCACGCACAAAATCAAGTCGAATCTTTTCAATTCGTCGACGTGCTTTATCAATGTCGGCCTCTGTCGGTATCTTAAAGTGATTACGAAAAGCCAACAAGCGCGGC
The DNA here is from genome assembly GCA_011319275.2 of Echinosphaeria canescens. Lineage (NCBI taxonomy): Eukaryota > Fungi > Ascomycota > Sordariomycetes > Sordariales > Helminthosphaeriaceae > Echinosphaeria > Echinosphaeria canescens. The sequence goes on along the minus strand of WXYE02248751.1, from coordinate 5,826 downwards.
GTTTCTTGAGCATGATTCGCATCGTCCAACTTGCCACCAAAAGCAAGACAACCGCACAGTAACACAGAGTCCGCATAGCAAGCGACGACATGACAAATCGTACAACCACTCATATCCCGCATACAAACATCAATTCCGATCGCAAGCAACAGGTCGAAACAGCGGCTGTTGCCCGAAAATTGGCCACCCAAAGTGATATTGACAGCAACGGAATACAGAGCGCTTCGACCATAGTCGTCAACAGCATTGATATCGACATTTGCAACATCAACAAAAAACAATAGACGGTTCTGTGCATTTTCAGCAGAAAGCGAAGCCAGCTGATGCAACACAGTTCGCCCAGAGGTATCGCGCAAAGCAGCAATGTCAACGGCATGTTCCAAAAGGCGTTTGAGAACTACAATGCTCGCTGCAGCGGTACCACAAACAGCATGATACGGAGATTTAATCGCTACTCCAGCATCGAGCAAAAACAATGAAATGGCTTCGTCACAATTTACTAACGACAAATCGAGCAACGATAATCCATGCCTATCCACTGCGCAAATATCTGCTCCACACTCGGCCAACAATCGAACAGCAGAAAGGTGACCATGGCAGACAGCGACATGACAAGCCGTTTTACCATTATACTGTTTATTGATATCTACACCAGAGCAAACAAGTCGCAAAATACCTTCTGTATCGCCGGCTTCTGCTGCCATGACAAGCAAACTCATTTTTATTCTCTAAAATGTTTGACTGTCGTCGCAACGGCCCACCACTGGTGAAACTCGATCAACGACGCAACAGACCCACATGAATGCAATAAAATTTCACAAGTTTGCAAAGCATCCAAACCGAGCGGCTGTAGCCCGAGACAGACCTGAAGTGCACGCTCACGCACAAAATCAAGTCGCATCTTTGCAATTCGTTGATATGCCTCTGCTATATCGGCGTCTGTCGGTACATCGCAATTGATGCGAAGAGCCATCGCGCGCGGCGTTTCATCATTCCGGTCGGCCTCATCGAACATATGAGCGCCACCGAAAGCAAGACAACTGCACAGTGCTCTGTAGTTGGGCCTGGAAGCCACCAAGTGACAGACAGTTCTGCCACAAAGATCGCGAGCGCCCAAATTGATCCCCAGCGCAATCAAGATGTCAAATGTTTGGTAGTCCCCGCAAACGTCAAATAGAGCCGTACGCCCTCGAGTATCAACGGCGTCGATATCAGCGTTGGCGACATCTTTCAAAAAGAGAAATCGATCCTGTAAATATCGTGCAGACTGATTACATGCGTAAAAAGCCTGAATAGCCATCCGATGTAAAACGGTGCTTCCAACACAATCACGCAAAGCGCCAATGTCGACGCCAAGTTCCACTAGGCGTTTCAGAACTGCAATACTCGCACTCGCGACGCGTAAAACAGCAAACATATTGTCTTCAAAACGTGCTCCAGCGTCGAGTAGGAACAATGTCGTGGCATCATTACCACAACCAAGTGCTACGTCAAGCAGAGAAACGTTATTCGAGTCGAGTGCCAAAACATCTGCTCCACGGTTGACCAGAAACTTCAGAGTCGACAGGTGACCACTGCGAATAGCGGCGTGACATGCAGTTTGCCCGTCTTGCTGGTTAACATCCACACCAACGTCTAGCAATTTCGAAATACTTTCATTATCACCACGTTTGGCAGCATGTATCAAACTCATTCTTCAACTAAAATGTTTCACAGTGGTCGCAATGGCCCACCATTGGTGAAATTCGATCAAATGACCAACAGAACCGCATGAATGCATCAAAATTTCGCACGTTTGCAATGCGTCGAGATCGAGCGATTGTAATCCAACACACACCTGAAATGCACGCTGACGTACCAAGTCGAGCCGAATTTTTTCAATTCGTCGACGCGCTGCGTCGATATCGGCCTTTGTCGGTATTGCGCAATCATTTTGAAAAGCCAATACGCGCGCCGTATCGCCAACATGATTCGCGTCGTCCAACTTGCCACCAAATGCGAGACAACTGCACAGTGCAACATAGTTCGTATAGCAAGCGACAACATGACAAATCGTCCCACCACCCATATCGCGCATACAAACATCGATTCCAAGAGCGAGCAGCAGGTTAAACCAGTGTCGGTTACTGACATAGCGCCCACGCAAAGAGACTTCGAAAGCAAGGGGATACAGCGCGCTTCTGCCATAGCCGTCCACCGTATTAATATCGACATTGGCGACATCAACAAAAAAAAGCAAACGATTCGCTGCGTTTTCGGCATCCAAAGAATCCGGATTTACATCTACCAAACCCACCTGATGCAAAATAGTTCGCCCAGAGGCATCACGCAGAGCCGCAATATCAAGAGAACGTTCCAAAAGGCGTTTGAGAACTGCAATGCTCGCCGTAGCGATACCAGAAACGGCATGATACATATGTTTTAATGGCGCTCCAGCGTCGAGCAAAAACAACGAAATCGCTTCATCGTGAAGCGTTAGCGCCCAATCGAGCAAAGATAATCCATTTCTGTCCAACGCAAAAGTATCTGCTCCACGCTCGACCAACAACCGAACAGCAGAAAGGTGACCATGGCGGACAGCGGCATGGCAAGCCGTTTGACCATTATATTGCGCGTTAATATCGACACCAGCGTTTACAATTTGCGAAATACAATCTGTATCTCCGACTTCTGCTGCCGTGGCAAGCAAACTCATTTTTGTGTATAAGTAAAATGTTTGACTGTAATCGCAATGGCCCACCACTGATGAAACTGGATTAGCGAAGCACAATATCCATACGAATGCATCAGAATTTCGCAGGTCTGCAATGCATCGAGGTTGAGCGGCTGTAGACCGAGACATATCTGGAGTGCACGCTCGCGTACAAAATCGAGCCGCATCTTTGCAATTCGTCGACCTGCCTTGTCAATATCGCTGTCTATAGGTATACTACAAAAACCGCAAAGAGCCAACATGCGCGGCGTTACGCCATTTCTGTCCAACTGATCCAAATGGTTGCTGACAGCACAAACAGACGACAGAAAACTACACAACGCATTGTAATTGCAGTTTGAAACAAGCAAATGGCAGATAGAATCTCCAAATATATCTCGGGTGTTCACATCGATTCCCAGGGCAATCAAAAGATCAAAACAATGCCAGCCAGCCGCTGTTTTCTTATTAGCCAAGCCATATAGAGCGTTTTGACCAACGTCATTCACTGCATTGATATCGACATTGAATTCATCGACAAAAAACAATAAGCGTTTCTGCAAAGTATCGGCAAACCTATCATGCAGCAAATAATCAGCGCGTAAAGCGAGATGATGCAATACAGTATATCCGCGAGTATCACGTAACGAACCAATATCAATCGACAGTTCCAGCATGCGTTTCATAACTGCAATGCCCGCGGCAGAAATACCAGATAAAGTATGATAATTTGCTCTCAGCAGCAAACCAGCGTCAAGCAAGAATGTAGTGGCTTCACTTTCAAAATATATTGCCAAATCAAGTAGCGACAATCCCTGTCCGTCCAGCAGAAAAATATCTGCTCCACGCTCGACCAAAACCTGGAATGCAGAAAAGCGGCCATTACGAACAGCAACATGACAAGCAGTTTGCCCATTCTCGTTCCTTCTGTTAATATCTGCACCAGCGTCAATAAGGCGCGACAGCAAGGCGATATCACCAACGGAAATAGCGTCAAACAGGCTCATATTTTTATTTCTGACGAAAATGTTTCACCGTTGTCGCAATGGCCCACCATCGATGAAACTCGATCAACATACCTACAGAACCACATGAATACAATAAAATTTCGCACGTCTGCAATGCATCCAAGCCTAGCGACTGTAGACCAATACAGACCTGAAATGCACGCTCACGCACAAAATCGAGTCGAAGTTTTAGAATGCGTCGACGGGCTGCACAAACATCGGTTTCTGTCGGTATTTCACAACCATTGCGATGAGCCATCTCGTGCAGCGTTATGCCATATTTATCTGCATCATCCAAAAGGTATCTACCACTGAAAGCAAGGCAACAGCATAGTGCTCTATAATTGGAATTAAATGCAACCCAGTGACAAACCGTTCTGCCATGTTCATCGCGCTCTAACACGTCAATTCCGAGCGCAATCAAAAGATCGAATTTCTTGCATTGATAGGCGCAAGAGACATTAAATAGCGCGGTACGCCCCGACCTATCAACCGCGTTGATATCAACATTGGCAACGTCAGCCAAAAAGAGCAAGCGACTCTGCAAATTATCATCCTTAACAGTAACCACCTCATGCAATACAGTTTGTCCATTGAAATCACGCAACGCAGCAATATCCACTGAAAGTTCTAACAAGCGTTTGAAAACTAGAGTGCTTGCTGTAGCAACACAAGAAACAGAAAAACGGTTGACTTCAAACGGCGCTCCAACGTCGAGCAGGAACAATGTCTTTTTTTCATCACCAGAAAGCAGTGCAACATCAAGAAGAGAAAGTTCGCCAATGTCACGTGCCAAAATATCTGCTCCACGCTCGATCAATAGGCGCAGAGTTGAAAGGTGACCCATGCGAATAGCAACATGACAAGCCGTTTGCCCCGCATACATTTGACTAATATCAGCCCCAGAGTCTATTAGTTGCAAAATATAATCATTATCACCACTTCGGACAGCATCAACCAAATTCATATTTCAATCTTTAAAATGCTTCACAAACTTGACAAAGCCATACTTTTCGCCAATATGCATATGCGGAGCAACAAGATCGGCCAAACTCTCACATATTTGATACAGAACAAGCGCGGGCAGAAAGCGCAAAGCCAAGCAGGTTTCGAGTGTCTGGTTTTCATACAAAACCTGCTGTCGTTGTTTGATTCGTTTGCGACCTCTTGCAGCGCGCTCTTTCACATAATCACTGCATTCTGTGAGAGAGGTACTCGCTTTGAAATAATAGAAAACGTCGGAATCGCACTCGACAACATAGCCATTGCGCATGCTAATTTTAAAGCCATGGGCTGCTAGATCGAGCGTAAACAGATCAAACTTTTCAAAAGGCATGCGCAACTCGTGCAGCAAATCATACCACTGAAACAGAAAACCAGCATCGCGCAAATTGAAACAATAGTCCAGCAAGTCTGCAGACGATAGGCCAAAAACAGTGGCAAAGACAGATGACCCACGACAGCAACTTGTTTCAGACGTGTTGTTATAGCATCTAAAAGAAAGTCCAGCAGAGACAAATATATGAAAGGCTGCTACATTACTGAACCAATATTCGCCCACTTGACATACACAAAGCCTTTCAAGCCGAAGACCACGACTGATGAGGAGACAAGCCGCATTTACAACACACGCAATATCAGCACGTCCGTACGACGATACCATCAGTTCCAATGCATTCCAGTTATGAACTAATGCGTTAATATCAAAATCTGGATGATTGCAATGGCGTTGCAAGCAGGCTTTAAGCAGTTCAAAAGACTGCCATTGCGCGATATAATGCAAGTCAGTAAAACCTCTAGAACCTATCGTAAAATCCCACTCGACATCGCACGCCACCAACTGTTCAGCAATGGTAGGACGCGTATTCCATTCGAAACAATAGCGCAACAATTGCTTAGCAACAACTTTATCGATCAATATCGTGCACTTGCACTCTGGTACAATACAGACACTTTCTCCCGTAGCAGATGGCGAAACAGATTGTAGTACCGCACCTTTCGAACAAGTGTGACACCAAACAGCGGGTGCGCGGTGGAAGTAATTTACGCATTGAAACTGCCATTCTTCTGTACACAAGTGTGTAAATCCTCCGCTTGCGATTCTGTCTTGAAGAGTTTCGTGAGTAC